>JABSSZ010001059.1:0-10530 GCA_013755755.1 Fusarium sp. NRRL 25184
AGTCAATAGCAGATATATCATCACAGGAAGCTTCATTTCAATAAATACAGAAATTTCACCTCTTGTGACGCCTTCAGAATGAAGATACATTGACAATGCCGCAAAACACACTAAGAATCGGGCCCAACGGGTATCCCACCCTTTTGTGACTGTCCCGGACTTTTGTGCCTAACTAAGCTTGCTTAGTGGCCCCCCTCCGGCTCGAGCCAACGGGTATATTTTATTTTCAGAATACTTACCCGTGGATCTGACCTAACGGAAGCCCCACTCAGAGAGTGGGCGGCAAAATTCTGGGACAAGGTCAAAATCGTGGGACAAGCTTCTCCCCCGCCCTGTCTCAATTCTATGATTTTCACCACCAAAAACCCAACTTTTACAAGACAATCCCAAGTATTATTCTGTTAAATTGTGTACCTGAAGGTAGCTTTTCATCTAGACCTTCAACATGACTAAACCTTATGATCTTAACCCTGCCGTTGCGGCTGCTCGTGCGATTTTGATCTCACAAAGCCGCCACCGCAACACCAAGGAAAAGCCTCTCACGATCAGGGAGGCTGCCAAGAGATATAAAGCTTCAAAGAGCGCTATTGGTCGTCATTTGAAGTCAATGAAGCTATTCGGAAAGCCAGCTTTCAGCGATAACAGCGTTGGCCGGCCAAGGAATCTCGATGAAGCTGAGGAGCGTGCCGTGATTGCGTACATCATGTGGCTCGAAAGAGCAGGATTTCCCTGTAATCAGCGCCTTATTGAAGAAGCTGCGAATACATTGAGGGCATCACGAACTCCTCCAGTGCCTCCCGTTGGAGAATCATGGTATCGCCGCTTTCTCGCTGATAATCCGCAACTGCAGAAAAAGAAGTTAGTTCGAGCGTTTGACCGAGAACGGGCAGGATTTGAAGCTGGAGATATCACCGATTTAGAGGAATTTTATACTAATCTTGGTGTAGTTGTAGAAGAGAGAGATATTGAGGCATCACAGATGTTTAATGCCGACGAGTGCGGCATACGGATTATAGCTCTTCGTGAGCGGCTTGAGGTGATTATCGTGAAGAAGATGCTGAACGTGCAACATGAAGTCGTGGCTTTCTCCAACAGAGAATCCTCTACAATGCTCGGATGCGCAAATGCAGCTGGATGTGAGTATTCTATTGACTTCGGCGTATATTCTAATGTGTTTTTTAGTTATGTTACCGCCGCTTATGGTGTTTAAAACCTGGCCAACGGAATCTTGGGATGTTGACGATCTAGATGAAGCTATTAGCTTTGCACGATCTGATACCGGCTTTTCCAACGCCGAGATATCGATGGATTGGATACGCCATTTTAACCGCAACTCCTTCGAATGCACTGCCAAGGCACAATCTCGCAGTGTTACTTTTAAAGATTGGTTTGGCTGTGACGAATTCATGAGAGATATCGATAATCCTGACTTTATTTGGAAGGAGCCGTTCTTTGAGCGGCCTGAAAAGCAGCGAATCTGGAGACTTCTCGTTATCGATGGCTTCACCGGCAAGACTTCTTTGGAGTTTATGGAGTATTGTATTCGCTTTGATATCGAGATAATCATTCTTCCTCCTCATTCAACACATCTCACACAACCTCTAGATGTTGGAGTATTTCAGCTGCTTAAGAATTCTCACCAGAAACTTCTTCGGCACCATATCCGCCAAGGATATCTCAATTTTAAACGCTCTGACTTCATCAGCAAGCTCAGCGAGATTCTCAAAGAAAGCTTCACTATTCATAATATTATGAACGGCTTCGAGAAGAGTGGAATCTTCCCGGTGGATGGAAGAGCAGTTATTCAGAGAGTAAAGGAGAAGAAGAAGTCGCTTCTCGCTACAACAAATCCTGCTCTCCAGTCACTCCTTCCTAAAGAAACACGCTTTAAAGATGCTCGTGAAGTTTCTCGTCATCTTAAACGCAATTATCGCGATGGCTTCAGTTCTCCTACGCGTGCCTCCTTCGGCGTTCTGGATGATGTTGTTTGCGAGGCTGTTCTTCTGAATAGCTTCGCCGAAGAGCATATACAGACTCGCCTCCAACGTATCGCCGCCACGAACAATAAGAGGAATAAGAGAAAGAAGGTAATGCCTTCAGGGCAATATATTAACAGTGTTACAGTTGAACAGGTGCGAGAAAGTCTCGCCACTTCAACGAAGAAAGATCACGAAAATGAACTGCGCCGGCAACAGAAGAATCTCAAGCAGCTACGCCGTGAAGAAGATGAACGCCTAAAGGAAGAATGGAAGAAGAACTATAAGTATGATAGAAATAATAACGGGAAGCCAATTCATATTAGCTTTGACCGTTGGAAGAAATGGAAGGGCTTGGATGTAGTTGATGAGATTATCTATATTCCTCCTCCATCGCGAGAAGCTTCACCAAATCCCCAAGAAGGCTTTTTCTACGATACGAGCGGTTCAGCACAGCAAAAGCGCTTCTACGAGCGACTTCGTGATGCCACTGCAGCTGGCTTTTATCGAAGTCCTCTACAGGATATTCCTGCCGTACCTTCAAGCGATGGTGTTGAGATTCTCCTCAGCAATTCACAACCTGAAGCTGCTTGTGATTTACAGCCTCAAGCCGCTCGTGATAGCTTCACTTTTGTCGATTCTGATAACTCTGAAGATGACGAAGAAGCCCCTGAATTCGTTGACCTTTCACAAGATATCGAGGAGCCCGAGCTGCCGCCGCTTCCACCGCCGCTGCCTTCCTTTGAGCAGGATTTTTCCTCCAGATATCATAGAATCATGAATATACTACGCCCTCAAAGGCACACCCAATAACATATCATCATCCCTTTCCCCGTTGGGTCAGAGGCAGGATCAGAAGTGAAGGCATCATGGGGCAAGGAAATGCAGCCAGACGGCCCTGCGGCCAAGTCGCACATTTCCGGCCGCAACACCACGAAAAATATGCCTCGCATGATAAAATGCATTTAGCGATAGATTCAATACACTTCAATTGATTGACTGTAGCAATTTCAAATTGATTGCGATCAATTTGGAATTTGTGGCCAGAGATTTCCCGTTTTTCCCACCTATTTCTCACCCATCGGCTGTCCCACGATTTTGACCTTGTCCCAGAATTTTGCCGCCCACTCTCTGAGTGGGGCTTCCGTTAGGTCAGATCCACGGGTAATTATTTTTTAAATATTAGCTATGTTGCAGTGTCGAGGGTCAAGATGCTAGAGGGGTTAATGATCGATGCCCCATTTGAACGGGCATCTCTCCACTATGACAAGCTACCTGATGGCAAGAATAGTTCCACGTGAGGCTCTATAAATCCTAACCGATTAGTAGGTGTTCTGATGAAGGTCCGCGACCAGGACCGGCGGAGGCAACAGCAACTTGATCAGCCCCTTTTCCATCCTCTTTATTCTTAAAATCTTAACGACATCCACAGTTAGCAATACAAGCAATGCAATATGAAGTTTCATCTCAGACAACCCTCCACAGCATAGAGATACATCCTTCGGACTTTATTACGCCCTCCCCACCTCCGGTGAGGGCAGGCAGGGACATCTTACGAATCTATCGAATCGAACGCCAAGCCTTGGCGTTCGAATCAAATGTGACCCCCATTGATTCGAATCGAATCGAACGCATCTCCCGCAGATTCGTATCGAATCGAATGTGCCTCCCGTAGATTCGCATCGAATCGAACGCCAAGAAATTCTTGTCCTGTAGATTCGCATCGAATCGAATGTGTCCTCCGTAGATTCGATATCTATCGAATGCCAAGATTCGATCGAATTCGATTCGAACCCGATCGAACGTAGACCTAATCCCGGCGGAGACCGAAACACCAATAGGACCTAGGACCAAATGGATCGTTGTCATCATCACCAGGCATTCATGACTTCATAACCCGACGTACGAAGGGTAAGAGATGCAGAGGGGTTTTAGAGAACATCACGGCTGTAGATGAGGCGTCGCAGAACATTTTCAATTATGCAAGGCAGGTAATAGGCAGATTAAATGTCACTCGTCCCCTTCAGCGACGCAAGTGCGTCAACCCATTGATCATCACTGAGGCTAACCAGCGGCAGTGAAGGCGTGTAGATTCCAGCTTTACTCCACGATCGAATGCACTGAGCCATCGCTACTATCTCCCTCCTCAGCCGGCTTCTCAATGGTGCCGTCATACGCCCTGCACTGCTAAACGTCCTCTCGCTCTCCGCAGACGACGATGGGATGGTGAGCATATCAATCGCCATCAGAGACAGCCGCGGGTACCGATTCCTGTTGATTTTCCACCAGTCAATCGGTCTACTCCTGTAGTGGTGACTGTTGACAACATCCTCAGCACAGTACCGAGCATATTCGTCATCAGCAGTCGCTCCCGCTGTCGTGTGTTTCGTCTTCCGGGTGCTCTTGCGGCCACTGGACGCTGCCAAGGACGAACCCTGGGCGCATGGCGGCCCAGCTACACTCCTAGCAAGTCTCCGCTCAATGTAATCCATTGAGGCCTCGTCAGACGTAGCGAAGACTTCGCAGTCAACATCGCGTTCCCTGTAACTCTCCCAGATCTCTCTGAGCTTGGCTTCGTACTCTAATCGCCAACTCTTAGCCTTACGAGAAGGCACTCGAGACCACAGTTGATCGAGAAGGCGCCACTTCTTCGCCGGGTTGAAGACAACAGCGCCGACATAAGCAGCGCTAGTCAGACGGTTATAATACTTGTGCAGCTTCTTCCATCCGAGCTTGATAAAGACCTTGAGCAATCTACGGGTTCTGCTATCGAGCCCGTCGTAGATGGAGACTTCGACGTCCTTCTTCTCCTCGCTCACCGGATCCTCAACTTCTTCAAAGATTGTACCTTCGATAGCACCTTCGAGGTGGTCAAGTAGGATCTCGAAGACAGGGAAGTATTCATCGAAACTACCACACGTCAACCTCGCGCCGGGAATACCGTCGCCCTGAAGTTGCTTGGTGGCGATTTCAAAAGGCTTCAGAAGCTTGACAAGTACCTCGATAACCTTCCAGTCGTACGCACTTAAGCGGTATTGCAGAACTGCCGGTTTCGGTTTGTCACCAAGGCCCTCAGTTTCCCAACGGTTCTGAACGTCATTGAAGAAGGTATTGAGAGCCGAGCGGAGACGAAGTGCCCTCTCCATCATCCGCATGTCCGAGTTCCATCTGGTGGCATTGTTGAAGACCCAGTGTAGTGTTGATTCATGGCCAGATTCCTTGCGCTGAGACTGAAGAAACTGCTCGTACAGCTGTTGACTCGCTCGCAGCTGAATCCCGGTGTTGTGAAGCATTCCTGGGGCGCCGTTCTGGCTGTACTCCCTGAAAGTGGCTCCATTGATCTCCTCCGGAGCTGGGTGGGATGATAGGAGGTCCTCTTCTGGGATACCAACGGCAGTGTTCGCTTCAAAGTCTTCGTCCGTGCCGTCTTCCATCTCTACATCCAGGGCCTCGTCGATAGCTTGATCAACAAGCTCCTCATCGTCATCTTGATCGTCACCATCGGCAGCGATGATTGCCGCGAAGTTCTCTCGCTTCGAACCGTATAGCATTGCCCGCACGCAGAGGTTGAAGATATGCGCAGCGCAGCGAATCCGTCGCTCTTCAGGTGAAAAGCCGTGTTCAAAGGCAAGATCGTCCATGCAGGTGTCATTGTTGGCAGCATTGTCCAGCGTGAAGTAGCCAATCTTGTCCGGGTCGTTGATTTGCCAGAATGCGAGCGTATCAGCGACCTCATCAGCAAGTGAAGCACCATTGTGTCTGCCCGAGAGAGGTCGAAGGCCAAGGAGGATTCGGTGTTGGACAAAGTGGTTATCAATGAATTGAGCGTTGATCCCAAGAAACGAAGTGTACGACTTGGATGTCCAACCGTCGAAGGAGAAATGGATCTGGGATCGAGCGCTGCGCAATACTTCGGTTACCGGCCCAACGGCACCCCTATACTCGGATTCGAGCATGCGAAGCAGCGTCTTCGCAGAGGGAATGTGGGTCACATCAATGAGGGGATTGCCGTAGAGAAGGATCCGCTGGAACCGCTCGGTATTGACAATGTTGAACGGCAGATTATGGTAGGTAATCCAGTCGAGGAGGAGTATTCGGAGGCCTTTGCTGCTGAATCTTCCACGCAGCTTGCTGACAAGAAACTGGTCGTGAGGATTATTCAAGTCGGCATCGATAAAGTGGGTGATAGTCTGGCCGCCCAGAGATGAGGCTCGCACGCCCCGGGCAACGTCGTTTGGGGCCTGCCAAATGAACACGCATGTTGCTGAGCTATCCACGAAAGGCACGTACTTACCAAAATCCCGTGGGCGTTGCGAAGGTGGTTCTTGATAGCGGCTCCGGTCGAGCAGACGAAGCAGAAGTCTGACTTCTTTTTGAAGCCTCGGGCGAAGCAGTCGGCACAGATCCACTTGAGCTTATTGCCCTGCCGCGAGGTGGAACGGTCCTCAACACGATACCCATATTGCTGCCACCACGCCCTCGTGTCCTGACCGCCAGTATAGCGCTCGAATCCGGGCCATTTGGCCCACTCTTGGCGGCCCCAAAGTGTCCAATCAACCTGAATAAAGTCGGCAGCCGTTCCGCGAGAACGGAGTGATGGTGTCGCTGGTAACGAGATTCCTGGAGAAGACACAGGCGGCGAAGACGAGTACTCGACGCACTCCATTGCGCCTGACCCAATCGATGGGGGACGGCTTGAAGAGAATGGTTCGGACATCGTGACGTTAGGTCGGTCGCGCGAATCGAGCCAGCTTGTAGAGGAAGGTTGGAGTCATCGAGGCTTCGCCGGTGCCCAACTTATACCGCTTCCATGACAGCAAAACTCAGTGAGGCCAGCATAACGCGTATGTACGCGCGTTGTCGACGCGAAAACGAAAAAAAATCCCAGGTCGCCATCTCCGTTACATTGGCTAAGTCTTGTACGAATGAAAGGGGCATCCGCCAGCAATGAGAATGATGACCTCGCGCACCATGTCCGACTGCCCACGCGAAGACGCCTCTTGGCTTAACCACTGGTGCTCGACGGTTCTCCAGGTGCTATATACACCTGCGCTAGCAACCAATTAAATCGAAGGTCTTGTCACTCAAGTCGGCAGACTCTGATAGCCCAGTCTGGTATGGTCCCTGGTCATCTGGTTTCAGGTGCCCCTATTGGCTCATGTCGTCGTGCACAGACCACCGAGGCACACAACTGGAACTTTCCTTCCGCGCTGGCCCGTCTCGTTCCATCCTGGCGTCGCCTCTGAATGGGCTCTTGAGCTCGTTTGAGCTGGCCGGAGCTCGTCGTGTTGCCACGTGAGGTGTAGCGGTAAGGGCGTAATTTTAATGCTGTAAGTGGTCGCAGCTGCGGGAGGATTATGAAGTCGCTAGTACATCCACCTAGGGGCTGGCTGGGTTTGGCCGCAAGTTCCTGTGACCAAAGCGGGGAATAACTATGTTGGGTCTGGACAGTTAGTCGACCAATACAGGTTGAAGATGCAACAGATATGTGAGACTTTAAGGTCGAAATGGTCTTCTAAGCGTGAGAACACTGGCGCCGATAGAAAGCTCTTGAGGGAGATGTCTAAATGGAGCAGTTTTTGTTTGCATTACTTCCAATCTACAGAAAATCAGCATGTGTTTAGATGTTCATGGGGGAGTAATTGCAAGACGGGCCTACCCTATACCAATGTGCTAGAAAGATACCAGGGTACTCACATATTCTTCCACAGCTACGCAAGTAACCCCTAAACAGCACTAATCGTATTTCATGGCCACAAGGATTCGCTTTTCAACCTCGCCCACGCTTAATATAGTCCTCATGGAAATTGGGAAATGGTCCCATTTAATAAATTACTTTTGATATTTTAGAAAGCAGTCGTTTGTAGGTTGCAGCCAAGCATGATTACTGCAGTTGCACGATACCTATTCTGACCTGTAAATCTCGGGGGTTTAGATGTATACACTAACACATCTTAGCACCTACACGGACCCTGGGCCTTCAAGACGACAAATCACGCTCGGTCGCGTCAGGTACCGCCAGGGGCCGGTTGACGCATTCAAGAAGTGACGCTAAAACGAGCCGCGCGTGAGTTTCAGCGAACCGCGTCACTCGTTCGACCGAATCGATCGATTTTCAATCGAACGCTTGGGCCCGTTCGATTCGATAGCGAATAAGGGATTTCCCGGTGATCCGCCGGATCCGATGATCTGCCGGACTCACACCGATATTCACTCCCAACTTTAATCTTTAATAACTCAACAACCATGGCAGCAATCGATAAAGCGCTCGAGTTTCTGAAAACTTCAGGATCTATTAACTATGCTGCTACTGCTAAAAAGTTCGAATGTGACGAGACTACCCTGCGCCGCCGCCATCAGGGCAAACAGAGGGCAAGACGCGATGCCGACTCTTTGTATAAATCTCATCTTTCAAAACAACAGGAACAAGATCTTGTTACTTATATCCGTAAACTCTCACTGCGTGGCATCCTGCCAACCCTATCCATGATCCGAAATTTTGCCCAGGACATAGCCAAAATCGAGGTCAGAAAGAACTGGCTATATAGCTTCATCCAGCGCCATCGCAACGAGATTAATTATACCTGGTTTAATGGATTTGATATAGCATGAAGAAGAGCCGACAATGCTTCTCGGTATAGAGCATATTTTGATCTAGTAAGCAGACTTATAGCGCCTTTGGTCCGTTGCTAATCATGGAAGATCCGTGAAAAAATCGATAAATACGACATCTTACCTCAGAACATATATAACATGGATGAGAAGGGATTTCTCCTGGGCGTAATCAACTGAACGAAGAGAGTATTTGATGTCAATGCTAAAAGGCAAGGCAAATTGCTCGGTGCTTCCCAGGATGGGAACCGATCGTGGATCACATTCCTGGCGTGCATCTGCCAAGACATGACATCGCTACCCCCATTCCTCATCTACCAGGGCAAGCCGGGACAAGTTCAGGACACTTGGCTCACTGACTTTAATCCGGAGCATCAATCAGCCTTCTTTTCCACATCCGAAACTGGCTAGACAAGTCACGAACTGGGGAAAGAGTGGCTGATTGGTGTTTTCGACCGCTTTACTAAGGCAAAAGCAAGGAATAGGCGCGATTACCGCCTTCTCATCACCGATAGACACTCTAGCCACATCAATATAGACTTCTTGGACTGGTGCGACGCGCATTGGATTATCATTGCGGTGTTCCCACCTTACTCTACTTACCGGCTGCAACCCCTGGACGTCTCGCTTTTTGGGCCCTTATTAACAGCCTATACCAACCGACTTGTTCAGTAGACTTCAAAGACGCAAGGCCTCACTGGGCTATCCAAATGTGAATTTTGGGTCCTGTTCTGGGGTGCATTGGAAGCTGCTTTTACTCTGGAGAACATCGCCAGTGGGTGGAGACAGACGGGTCTCAAGCCTTTCGATCCGGACGTCATCCTATCTCAGGTTTCGAAGAATACGGACGATGAATCAGATGTGGAAAGTGGCTTGGATGATTCTATTGCTTTATAAGAACCTACTGCATGAGAATTACGACGACTTATTGATCATGTCGTGAAGCAATCCTCAGTCAGCTCTGATACAGGCGCCCGAAAGCTAAAGAGAACCCTTGAAAGCCTTCAAGCCGAGGTTGAACTACTCAGGCATGAGAACCAAGGCCTCCGTGAGACAATTATCCGTGAAAAACAGCGCAGGCAGCGTGGTAAAGCCCTGAAAGACTATATCTTTGATCGTGTGGATCCTAATTCAGCTCAGGTGTTTAGCCTGCAAAAGATCGCCTAAGCTTGCCAGAAGAAAATTGAAATGGAGGCGCAGAAGGAAGAGGAGGTTCTCCAGAAGCGAACTGAAAAGGCTCTGCGGCAGAAAAGAGTAGAGGAGCAAAAGCAACTGGTATTAGAGAGGAAGAGGCAGCGGGAGGAGAAAAAGGAAAGAAAACGGCGGGAAAAAGAAACAAAGCAGCTTAAGAGAGAAGCAAACCGGCAGCTTCGGATTGAGATGAAGAAGCAGAATCACCGGAGTATACAACCGAAGCATCAGGCACGGCAGAATGGCTCAGATGGTCTCGAAGAGAATGGGGGCATTCAGGACGAAATCATCGTCGTTCTTCCCACAGTCACCTAACCCCCTGTATTATTCAAGCCACCCAACGAAGCATTAAGTACCCCAAATACAAAGGCGTCGACGCCACCCAGCCATAAAACTCGGCCTAAAAGGCCTTCTTTAGTTGTTGAGAGCGATCAGGAGGTAGTGGTGGCATATCGGGACTCGGGGCGATCGCAGCGGAATAGGAAATGACCGCGATGGCTTGATGACTTCGAAGTTAATTGAAAAAAGTCTTAAGGAAATAATTATATCATCTTCATAGTTTTAGCGCATTTTGATAAGTGCTTGTTGAGCTATGCTAGATTGAAGTCGCCTATGTAAGTTGGCAATAATCCGGCAGATCACCGGATCCGGCGGATCACCGGGAAATCCCTTAAAATGTGCCCTGTTCGATTCGTATGTCGAATGAGAAACACCACATTCGATTCGCATCGAATCGAACGCCAAGAAATTC
>JABSSZ010001060.1:0-57389 GCA_013755755.1 Fusarium sp. NRRL 25184
AGGAACAAGTAGTAACTACTTTCAGTATTGCGTAGCTCCCAGGAACAAGTAATAACTACTTACGGCATTGCATAGCTCCCAGGAACAAGTAGTAACTACTTTTAGTATTACTTAACATTCCTAGGAACAAATCAATACTATTTATATAATTAGTGCATCTGTTATTCCCAGGAAGAAAGTAATGCTGTTTACGTGTTTAATAAACTATATTCCTGGGAGCAAATCAATGCCGTTTTTTGTTTCTCATTTAAGGATCTCTCAATACCAGGTATAAGAAAGGTGGCATTGCAACTTAGGGTCATAGCATTATGCCAAAAGCCTTACATTTACTCACTAGTTCTTATTAGGAGAGATCAAAGCTTGCGGCGGTTATTGGACTAATGTCATTATCCTCTGTTACGGTGGCTTTATTAGATATCTAGAGACCAGCTTTGCTCTCCTATATCTTATATCATGCTCTTAGATTAGCAGAAAGATAATTATGCGAGTAATTAAAGTGGCTGCGTTATTTCAAGTATACCTAATTATAGAAAATTCTTTAATAATTAATTAGACAGCCTAGGCGCCTTAATTATGTTAGAGCGGACAAAACGGGACTAGACCATTTTTTTACCTTAGGCCTAGACTTGGCACCTCATCGAAAAGGCTACTTTTCTCTTTACCAATGTTTAGCCCGGGATTTCCTTTCTAATAATGATATCTGGAAAACTTTTATCATGCCATTTAATTTTAGGGAATAGACTAACCTAACACAACAGCAACCTTCCACCAGCCACAAATAGATACCGCGCCACGCCAAGATGTGGCAGATATCTACCCCTTTAGTTACATTAACGGGTTCCTAGTTAACGGATATTGCTTTAATCAGAAACATCTCCATGCAGCCATTACCTGTTGGTCGAGAGTTTCTTCCTCAACCAATTTCAATGAGACAATAAACATCAACCGAGAAAATTCAACGCCATGCTCTTTCGCTACCAAACCCTCAATCCACTTCGCCTCAGCAGGACCAAAACTGCGCCAAATCTTTGGTTTCGCTTGTATTACACTGCGACCGCCAAGGTCACTACCATCAATCCAAAGGGCGAACCTGTTTCATATGACACCGAAATTATGATTGGTAAACCTGATGAAAGCTATGTATACGTCAAGCCTGAAGTTGGCAGCGCGATTAGATCCGCGATTGTCCGTCAACTTGGATCGGTTGAGTCAGCCGTTGCAGGCCATCCCGAAACGCTTGCCCTACAGTTTCATCACGATTCTCGTCACTTCGCACACAGTAATTACCACTCGCAATCGAATAGATTCGAACTTGACTAACATTTTGAAGAACTTGTTCCACTTCCTCGTATAGAGATCCCCCAGAATATTAGTCAGTCTGAGGGTAATCTTAGTTCTGCCACGCTCTGGCTTTCTGGCTACTGGCATTCTATCACGATCAATGGAACATTCGATGGTGAGTATGATCAAGTATTCATATGGGCAGCTCTAATGAACCGTCTTTTGTGAATAGAAAAGTTTGAACGACTGGCCAGAGAAACCTCCCCTGAAGTCGAGAGTGCATTGAAATTGTTAAAGGATAACTAGTTTACCTTAGCGCCAAAGGCGCTAAGGTAGAATGAAGGTGTACCAGGGTTAGTGATTGTCCGCTATCCTGCCCCTAGCATGCTGAAAGATGATCAGTAGCGAGGAGACACTTTCCTTTACACCAATACGCCCACATTTTTAAGAATTCAGCTGCGCCGCAGATGCCAATCCTCCCATCAGCGGGACGGCGCTGCCACGCGACCGGCTCTTCTCTTCGTGCTGTACCTGAGGGATACGGTTCTCTTCTAGCTTTCATTACAATAGCAGATCGCTGCCTCAGGCAGGAATGCTGGTCAAGATCCCCAACTTGCCGATTCCCAGCCATGTCCACTTGTAGGCCTTCCCCTCCTTATCTTCTACTTCTGGGCTACTCATCCACTATATCAGTGGCGTGGTGGTATTTCAAGGCAAGCCGGAGGGTACTCTACTGACCATCGTAGCTGTTACCTCCTCCCAAACCACGCTGTCAATGACTAAAATCAGCGATGCGCATAGAACATGATGATATCAATTTAACCAGAATATCGCAAGAAGAAAGTAAGTTGGTACTAAACTTTGACAAACAACCATAAAGACTTTCCGTGCCAAGTTCTTGCTAATCTCTTCCCATCATCCATAATACTCAGCATCATCATCGCACCCCACCAATGAGGCATCAGAAGTTGAAAACCTCCCTCAGGGTGAGGTCTAGGAACCATCAATTCCCATGCTTGAAGTGCCGTTGCCGTGGCACGTATACCACCAGACCCATCATGGCCCAAATACATTCCCGTTCTTGGATTATAAAACCCAAACAGGTTGTTGTGCTCAACGCATTGCCAGCGGTTGTTTAGGCCACGATCTTCTTGAATATCGAGTAGACGTAGGCCGCCCGTCGTTAGGGTAATTGCCCGGTTGGTGCCTTTCTCCATGATCATATATGTGTTACCGGGCCAAGCCACAGCGTACTCAGTACCGCTCCAGCTGTCGTTCCACGCGCGTTCGACGGTAGTTGTATCGCTGAAAGGCGTCTTGATTGTGGTGTCGGTCGTTGAGATTCCAGAAGCTAAGTCGCCCTGATTGTCTATCGTGGGTGCTCTGGGCGTCTGGGAGGTTCTAGTGGAAAATTAATGCCAGCTGATATTGAAATCTACCTTTCGGTATATGAAGGAGGGTATCGCTCTGGGAAACAGCGCAGGTAATGATTTATGGCCAAAATTTAGAATCGCCGTAATGTCTGGTGACGACAAACTCCAGCCTCTAGCAGGACTGAAAGGTGACAACCAACAACACAACAACCAGCAAAGCGTTACATCCAACATGGTTAAGTGCCCAGGTGGTGCAACTGCTCGCACAGACATGTTTCCAAGTCGAGAAGGTGACTAAATGAAAGCTGAAAATAAAGAAGGAATATTGATAAGCCCTGTTTCTGAAAAGGGGCCATGGTTATAACTGATGATTTATTATCGTTCGCGAGAATATCTTTGTGAACTTTTCGTCCGTAGAAGGTATCAACGCAGCATGTTTGGCGATTCTTCAGGCAGAAGTGACCCTTGTACAGATAGGGCACTGATCCTTTGAGCGAAAGTGCCTCATAAGGCTGAATACATACCTGACTTTGCCAATATACTGTTGGCTCATTACCGGGAAACAGATACGCCTGGAGATTATGAACTGGCATCGACACTGTAACCCCCATTCCAGGTAGTGGGAAGGGGCAATCTCGAAACTCGTGTCTCTCGAAAAGTTGACATGACTGAGATATAAAGTTTGTCTGGTGCATGCTGCCTGGCCCCTCTACGAATTCACTTTGAGATATCAATCAGATAACAGGTTGATAGCGGGTTGATACACTGAGAATCATAAATATAATATAAGTTTGTAATTGTTTCTCAGTTATGCCTAGGTTACAGATAACGAGCCAGGCAAGCGAAGGGAAGGAAGGTCTGATAATTCATAAGGAGCGTGTTTTCAAGATAGTGAAACCCATTGCCACTGATTGTCCACATAGTGTGCTTTAGCCAGACTCAGCCTGCTTGTCGCAACCCCCTTGCTTGAGGCTGCACTGCGCACCGGTAAAGACAGCCTCCTTACAATTAGTGAAAGAAGCACGGCGATCACGCCCATTCTTGACAAAGTCGATGACGAGGTTTCCTCCGACACCATTGATGTTAAGACGGCCTCCATCAATGGCACGGTTGGTACCTTTCAGCTGACCAGTGGCATACTCCTTGCAAGAGCCTGGGAAGCCATCGGACCTCTGCGTGGAGGCACCGTCGCCTGGGGAAATGGTGATCAAGCATTGACGGAGGCAGGCGGGCGATCCAGGAGTGCCTCCAACAGGAGTTGAAGCATCCTTGACGTCGAGGGATAGGGCGCTGCTGGCGAAGGCGGCAATCATGAGCATGGCGGTGGTCTTCATAATGGAGGTCTGATTGGAGTTAGCAAAGGACAAGAACGCTAAAAGTCAAGCGGTGCGAGCTTACTGAGCTGAAGCTTCTTTTTAAGCTATTGATAACTTGGTATGATGCTTTTGTGAAGGTTGTCGAGAAGTTGTGTTGGTAATATGCTGTTGAAGTGGTCGGTTGGTGGCCTCTTATACTCCAGCAAAGCCCCTTAGACAACATCCCGCGAAGCGACAACAACAGAACTACGAGAAAGACAATCGACGATCTGATCCCTAATAGACAGATAGGATTGCTGAATAAGACTGACTAATGAGATCATCAACGGATATGCCGTTCGAATACAAAGGTTCGTGTTACTCAAAGCAGCAGCTCACAAAGAAGATCGACAAGTGCGTTCAATAGATCCTCTGGTAAGCTTCTGAGATTGAAGCTTGTAGGAATATATACGATCGTCGTACTAGTAAATAATAAGGTTACATTGTATGGTTCGGCCGCCTTTTGGTTATGCATGAGCGGCCGCTTTGTAAGATTCGGCCACCACGCAGGAGAGATCTACATATATCCTATAATCCTTCGCCCCGGAATAAACGTATGTCTCGTATAGAAAGTGCACGAGCATGAAATAAGCCCTGTGATTGAGTGTTATAAAATTTCCAAGACCCTCGCTACTGCAAGGTTACAGAAGATCAAGAATCTCGCACATTTTATGATCTCGATCTCTGACGAAATTTCCGTTCTAAGTGGAAATCCACAGTTGGTAAAACTAACCCAGGAGGGGAGACTTTCGAGATTTGAATGTCACTTCAGCAGTAGTTTAATGATGAGAAAAGTCATATCAGTACAAGCTATACGAGTGTAATGTGTGTGCCAGACCTAGACCAATCAATAATCCATCCATTTATTTCACTGTGCGCAAAAGTCCCGATGCGTCTGAAGTTGGTCCCCGAGACAGGTTCCAGCATGATGAACTTGTGTGTATCCCCATCATATCCTCCATCAATCCGATATAGCGGCACACAAACCCCTTCCACCTCCGCCATCTCTTTGAACTTTCGTGCCATACTTGTCGTGTCAAGCTGCAGATTGCCATAGATAGAATCCATTTCAAATTATGAATCACTTCTAGAGCCATCTTTGTATACTACTAGGGTGGTCGACTTGGCCGTCCAGCGATAGTAAAACAGTACGCACTCAATTTCAAGCACGTCTGAGCGCAGAAGTCTGTAGGATCACCTCCTGGCGGTTCTGCTATGATTCGCATTTCGGCAAGTTTCACAAGTGGCTTTGGAAAGACATAATGCCTTTGATGTAAAGCTCTGAGCGTCGTATGTCCTCCAACAACTGAGGCCCAGCTCCATGTTGGAGCAAAAGACTCAATGCGGACCACCTCGGCCCCTTCATTTGCATTGGTCTTCTACGTCAGGTCGGAGTGTATCACCTCCTTCCAGAGTCCGGCTAGGTCTGTGTCTTTCTTGGGCTCTTGGAATCTCTTGACGATACCGGACATGGCGATGAGTCTGTCTGACTCGTTCGTCAGAGCGCAGTTTGCGTAGATCGACAAGAGGCTAGCCAGATGGACATAGGTTTCTTCTACATACCGGGCCCTGTATCGCTACCCTGTCTTCATGTTCAACACTCTTCTTGTGATTTCCCGTCCTGCCCTTTTATACACTATCTAAAAAGGATGGCGCGAAACGGAACTGAGGCGGCAGATAATAAAACTTAAGTAGGTTTCTTTTTAAGGTCTCTTTATATATAGTAAATCTAAATAGTAATTTTACTATATAGTAAATTTAAATAGTAATTCTACTACATAGTAATATTATATAAATGTTCTTCAGCAAGAATCTGGAGTTCCCAGTACGGATCTGCTTCACATACAGTAGCCTGCAGGCATTCTTAGTATATCTGGTTCTTTGTGAAATGAAGAATATGGGGAGATAGAAACCTCTCCTGAACAACCCATCCATGCGTGTTCAAGGGTGTACTTTTGATCTCGTGATTCCAAGAAGAATCATTGTACAA
This sequence comes from Fusarium sp. NRRL 25184, assembly GCA_013755755.1. Taxonomy (NCBI): domain Eukaryota; kingdom Fungi; phylum Ascomycota; class Sordariomycetes; order Hypocreales; family Nectriaceae; genus Fusarium; species Fusarium sp. NRRL 25184. The sequence continues at coordinate 6,000 of JABSSZ010001060.1, forward strand.
TATCCACGCCCACCCAACCTTGTAAAGTTTCTCAAGCCTCAGATCCTGCTCGCGTATCGTGAAACGAAACAAAAGCCTCGATGGAAGGCTTCTCTTAGAAAATAGGCCGGTGTAGTGGGGTCTGAAGATGCAGCGATGGCGGAAATGTTGCAGAATGAATGGTGATATGTATCAACCATTTCTTTGGCCTCTTGCTGCCAGTGGCTCAGAGAGTCTTGAAAGATGCCTCAAGAGTCAATCCATATGTATCTATTACCTGTCCGACAGACAAGTAGGGCAGCGTCGCGAAAGGTTGGCGATAATTCGTGGAGACTGATGCCAGACCGAAGCCGACCCTTCGTGCTTTGTGAAAGTTGCTTGATCAACTCAGGGTCACCCCATCGATGTGAGAGTATCCAGTATGCGGGATACTCTCCGGTCCTGCATTCCTCTGTTAAATGGCTGGTTTTCACCTCGGCTCTCTCGCGGAGATATACTATCCCCTCCTCAGCCTCACTGACGTCAATGATTCTGCTAGGAAAATATGTCCCATGATTGAAGCCATGCGAAAGACAGTGTTCATGTCTTGCTTCACATGTTCGACTAGATCCTATGTACTCATCAAGATCGGCCCAGGGTCTAGCATCAAGCAACGCCAAGACGGAGGGAGTCGAGGTGCCCTTACTAGTGACTTCCACATGGCCGCCCATAGACACTAATGGCATAGGTTATCAAAAGGATCTTCATCTTCAGGGAAGTCCTACCTGTCAGCTTAAAATCGTCGGCCCAGGGGCATACGACATGGAACTCGAAATAGGTTTTGTGATTAATTTTGCAGTATATCTGGAAGCCATCGTTCACTAAACTGTCGCTGTCGGGCTGAATTGGCAGTCTATTCCATAACCACATGCCAATGAAGCAAGACTCATCTTTACTGATGGCCAAGTCGTGATATTTCTGGTGATGATAATAGTTGAAAATGCGTTTACCATCTGTAAAGTGATCCTTCGATTCCTTGATCGTATTGTCGCGTCTGAAGGTTGAGATACATGTAACACACAAGTAACCCTCTGCAACGTCGTCCATTACGCAAATGATGTGTTGATTCTGTCATAGGGCTAGGTATTTGATAAGGAAGCTCGAGGGATAATAGCGTTCAAAAGAGACCATATCAGATTACTGTCTCACTGGGTCGTTCCACTTGGGTACTTGAGTAACAACATGTATTGCTGCCCAACCACATTCGTGCAACACAAGAGGCATAACTAAGCTCTCTGTGGTGATACAAGCTCTGAGCCACAAGTTTTAATTGCAAGTAGCACATCTGGCTCACAACCGCAAACAGTATAATGAATCAGCTTCAGTGTCCAGAAAGCCCGTTTCAAGATTGTGGAAAAACTTTTAGTAAAAGGCCGTCAGATCGAAAGGCATCATCTACCAGTAACCGCTTCTTCATCTTGCAATTTGACTCTCCGGTTTTGTCGCTATTGGAAAAGACATCGAGTCTGACGGCTTGGACCATTGATAGAGAGCAGCCACTGAACGCATGGGGCGTTGGTATAGGTTAGGGCCTCGGTTATGAAAGGGCTAACTAAACCTCCGTGGACTGGCGGAAGCCTATCCAGGCTGACCACCATGATGCGGATCTCAGCAGCTGCTTACCCCGCAACCGCAATGCGGAATTGTTATCATATTTGACTGTCTTTCTTCAGCGGATGACGCCGTGTTCCCTTCTTTCTGAAGCGAAATGACATGCATTACCTGTAAACCCACAAGATCCCCCGATACTGCCAATCATGGCTGCACATACGATGAACTACTACAAGCAGCTCAGGCCGATTGTCCCCGATGCACTTTTGTTTTGAAATGCATCAGGACAGGAGCAGCACACATCGAAGTCGGGGACATCTTGCAAGTGACGGTCGTTTCTGATGGCTACGTTAAGATTAACTGGTCTGATGGGGAGGTCTTGTTGCAGGTTTTCAACGAACATGGCAAGTATTGACTATCTAAGCTACTCGACGACGAGGGTCACGGCGGAATTTCTCCCTCAAACATCGCATGATGTTGTCATACTGATGTGCATATGCACCGTTCACTAATGATTCTTGCTCCAGGTGTTGAAGGCGCTGAGTTAGGCATTAAACCATTGAGTCTAGGTCATTTCCCCAGCACTACAGAATTTCAGACGACAACCACCACAATCCAGTCTTGGATAAAAGAGTGTGTAGGTACACACAAAGGCTGTTGGCCACAGCTCCAAGATCAGTCTACCTCCTTCATTTGTCCAAAGAGACTGCTCGACCTGAGTAATGGAACCGTCGTTCTCCGAGAAAATCTTGGACAAAAGCTGCGCTACGCGTGCCTGAGCCATTGTTGGGGCAAGATCAAGATTGTTAGGACGACGACACAAACAATCGGCAGTTTCAAAACAGAAGTGCCCTTGGACCAACTGTCAAAAACCTTCCGCGATGCTGTCGACATATGTCGCAGTCTTGGAATTATCTATCTCTGGATCGACTCGCTTTGCATCATTCAGGACAGCCCTGAAGATTGGAAAGAACAAGCCGCTCAGATGGCAGATGTCTATCAGCATTCATTCCTTACTATCGCGGCTACAAAGTCCCATGATGGGTCCCAAGGCTGCTTTTCGGAGACTAGCCATCAATACGTGGCCAAGCGACTTCCTGGTTATCAAGACATCTATGTCCGTCGACAGGTACCACTCTTTCCAGATCACTGGACGCAACTAGACAAGAACGATAATTACCCCCTGCTGAACCGTGCGTGGATTTACCAAGAGATGAGACTTTCGCCACGGGTACTGCACTACTGCAACGAGGAAGTCATCTGGGTATGCCGAGCCTCACAGCGAAGCGAAAGTGGTTGCAACGACCAAGATTACAACGACGGCAAGAGATTTAAGACTACACTATTCAATTGCGTGGGTGGCACCCCTCGTGAAAAAGACCAGTTCACGTGGCACAGGTCAGTTCAGGAGTACTCTAGACTGAACATTACCTATGAGTCAGACAAGACAATTGCACTAGCTGGAGTTGCTCAACGTATGCAACGCACACGGCCCGATGACAGATATCTGGCTGGCATCTGGGAGAAACACCTCCCGCTCGATCTTCTATGGATGGTCTGGCCTACGCCAAAGGTCAGAGAACCGAGACTTTCTAGATACCCTTCATGGTCCTGGGCTTCTGTCAAGTCACAGGTAATGTGGGACGGAAATTGGAGTCCACTCCAGTCTGTGGTTGTCCAGGAAGTTCGCTATACCCCTGATGGTCCGAGCCACATGGGAGACTGCTCGGCGTCTTCAATCACCTTACAGGCTCCCCTCATAGATGTGAAGTCCTTACTACCAACCCAGGTCACACCGATGAGCGTATGGAATGGCAACATTGGCCACACAGTCACATCATTGGAAGGAATTCGCGTCGAAGAACTTTGTGTTCACGACTATAAGCCCGACAGCCCTTCAAATGGACCAGCACCTACGAGATGGCCACCTGTCAGTGGCGGGTTCGTGATCCCACTAGGTGTTAATGTCGAAGACGGCTTTGCTTTTTGTGGCATCCATGTTGTCAAGAAGCTAGGAAGTTGCAGTTATGAGCGAGTGGGCCATGTCGGGATTAGCCACGATGCTTTATTGACGAGTAATTACACCAAATTCCTCAATCGCCTAAAGAAGGATGATGCTTTGCCAGAGCCAAGCATGGAAGCTCTGGAGAACACTTCCAGAGCCTACGCTCATCGCATAAAGGGGCTGCTAGAAGGCTTGCAGGTCACAGATATTGTCTTAGTTTAAAGAACGTTTTCTTTATTGTCGTAGAAAAGTTCGATGTTGCGTGTTCGTTGGGACATCGCTATTCCCATATCCTGCGCTCATCTGGGCCGCCTTCTTGCGGGCTTCCTTCTCGTAGGAGTTGCCGTATATGTATCCGGACTTGCGATCGAGTTCCCGACCCTTTGCAATGATTGTCTGAGGATCATCGAGACCATAAAATTCGTCGCCACCCATGAGTCTCTTAACGAGCCGGTCTAGGATGCTGAAATCTAACATGTTGAAAGATTCGGAGTCGTGTATTCAAATGGTTTCGATTTGTTTGAGATGACAGGTGATTCTAATATAGGAGTTTGGTGTCTCATAAGTAAAGTGGTTCATCGCTTCATTTTTGTAAGGCGCAACTTGTAGTTGAGACTTATGGCCGAGAGCTTATATCACCACAGAGAACTTAGTAAGATACAGTTCACAAATGTGAAGCGATGCGGTGATCAGTCCTGTATAAATACTTGATCCTAATTGAAGATCATTCCCAGAAATCGTCTTTGGCTTGAAAGACATCGTGTGTCGAGAGATCTGCATGTAGATCAAGTACGTCATTGTGTCACACAGAGTTAGCCAGGTGTCGATGAAAAGTTGAAAACAGTAATTTTCCGGCGCTGGCCGATCATCAGAGCTTAAAAATGCTTCTTGTCGCGTTCCATTAAGATAGTCCGTGTATAAGCTGGAATTGAGTGGAAGTGCTGACGAATTGTGGCGCATTCGTCCAAATCGCTTTCAAACCCAAGAACAATCAGGATTTTGACTTGATCTGCATATCAGAGGTATTTCATATCTGAGATAAAGAATGCATGCCGTTCTCCTTCGCTTTATCGAACAACTTCAAAACGCCTCATCACCAGGCGAAATAGATAGTTGATGATTCTGCAGAGTATCCGTTGCGAGTAAAGTGCCTACCTACCCTCCGAGCACTTTATTTATACGCCCCATTCCAAACCATTAATTCTTTAGCTAACTATATGTTGAACCGAATTGTGCTTGTTGATTAACTGTCAAGGGGGCGCAATAAAACACTAGGACCTCTATCCTAAGTGATGAAAAAAGTTTTAGGTAAACTTAGTATAATTAAGTAAAGATTTAGTAGGCCTTAGACTAGATATTTTATTTTTGGCACCGTTATTTAATATCAGAAGTTGTCTTGCGTCCCGGGGACTGTCTACCTAGGCCTTGCGGCATTTTGCAATGCACCAGTCTCCTTTAGGATAATCTTAGTCAGGTGACCTAGCCTTCTCCGGGGATACAGCTTGGTACTTAAGCGCACTGCCAATTTGGCTTCTGCGAGTTCAACAAGTAGCACGTCCAGTGCGATCTCGGGCCCTCTCGGAGTAGCAGAACATGAATCACTTTGCATAAAACAAGTCGTTTTGTGATCTCGAGTCAGAATACGCTAGAAAGTATTGACCCGCCATGTGGGGCTCGTCTCAAAATCACCGAGCCCATAGATGCGGAGTTTCTCCTTTGGGCAAATCCATAGGACTGGGAAACCCAGGGCATCAATTAGATCGGCTTCTTACTGAATCGCTCATATGTCGGGTAACAGCATCCGAGCCCCCAAGCCTCTCCTTTTCAATGACAGCGTTGGGTGTTGACCAACAGCATACTACAGGTAGTCACATCCAAATGGGGCTTTGGGTTGGCTCCGTTGCCCACCCATAAATGTTCATCACAGGGGCAGTTAATAGAACGAGCTGACTAGCTAACAGTCTCAGTACAGCAAACAGATTGATAATGTTCCAAACTCTCTCAGCCATTTCGACTTTGAAGCTCGACCTCCTCGGAACAGTCTACGTAGCCCGTCTTATCCCGAATACCCTCTCTCATCAGCTCCCCAGGGTGGATGACAAGCAACGCAAGCATTGCCAGAAACACGAAAGATGCGTCAGAAAGGTAGATGAAGATCTCGTGAGATATGACGAAGCCATCCGGTCCTTGCAGAAACTCCACGGATCGAACAATGCTTCGGATGAGCAACAGCAGTGTTACTCCTTCTAAAGTTCTGAAGAACCTCTCATGTCTCAGTTGCCAACCTGCGTGTGATATCACTGGCTGTCGCTGTGTTATTCTGCGGTTCAGGAACTCCGTGTTAACAGCGAACAGGCTTAATGCAGCGATTTGCACAATCAAGCCAACAATAAGAATCGTCCGTCCCTTGGCGACATCCTCAGGCTTGCCAGACGCCGGCATCATGGCGCCCATGAGCTGGCTAAAGATACACCCGATATCTATAAGCACATACAGCTTGGTCATCCATCGAGGGCTGAGGAAGGAAAGGTCTTGCGCACGGAGAGCGATGGCCATGCGGCCAAGGCTCATGTAAACTGTTGCAGCTAGGAACGGGATGCCGACGAGTAACAGTACGTTCTGCAGAATGAAAGGGCTCGAATTGTTGGGATCTCGATGGGACCAAAACCGTCCGTAGTAGCCGAATGTTTCACCTGCTGCATCATCAGTGCTGTGATTTAGGGTTCTTGTTGTGAATTACATACAGATTCCACCAAGTAGAAATGGAAATATAAACCATGCTCGTAAGGTGAACATCCGAATTAGATGCGCCAAGGTGACACTTCCAAAAAGGCACACGAATATCATGGCAGCGATATGGTTCGGCCTATACTCGTAGAAGACAACTACACGTGTTCCGTTGACGATAGGCCCAAATGGGCCCTGGTCATCGTTGCGGGCTGTCAACAGAAGTGCTGGAGGGAAAGCCGTGTGGTTCATATTGAAGAAGAGGCAAGAAGTGAATAATAAGAAGAAAATAAAATTATCAGTTGATGAAAGAGTGGTGCGAGGCAATAATCCTCTTTTTCATCTTCTTCTCTTGGCAAGAACTTATAATCAAAAATGTCTTTGCCTCAGAGGCTTAGAATAATTTTATTATATTTCAAACGCCGTATTCGAAAGCGAGAAAGCGAGGTTCCATGCTAGTCAGTGTCTTGCAACTCGGGGCATTCGTTTCATGTGGATCTGAAGCTTCGGCAATCCCGATGCACCCCAAGCGTTTCTCACCTTGCTGCGGATTTGGGCCCGAAATAGAATTCTCCGTCTCCATCCTAAGGAATAGCTCTTTTAGGAATAGCGTTAGTTCCGATGGACTGCGTATTTCGTATTTAGAACCCGAAGTACCTACCTATCCTGGTCTTTCACTCTACGTTCTGTTAACCTTTGCCCCTTTTTGTTTGGCCAGTCAGTGAACTGCTGATGAGTTCCTCTCTACCCTCTAGCGACAAGAAGGGTCGCCGCGCTCACAAAAAGTCCCGTCTTGGATGTCAGCATTGCAAAAAGCGGAAAATCAAGTGTGACGAGACTTGGCCCGTATGCAGGAACTGCATTCGAAGTGATGCGACCTGCAGCTATCAACCTCGCCGCAGACAAAGCCCCGCAGAAGGCGGCTCAACAACGACGCCAGTGCACGATGCCGGTCAACGACACGACTTGGAGACCCTTAAACAATTAGAAGCAATGTCCAAGAGACTAGGCATTCTTGAAGCGGAGATCCATCAACTCAAATGCCAACAACAACTATGTCGACGACAAGATGGAGATACAGCCCTACTCCTTCACTACTACTGTGCCATGATGGCCAGCGATACATCCTCCTTCAACGCGTTCTGGGACGTGGACCTACCAAGCCTGGGGAAAAGACACCGACATGTACTGCACCTAATGGTAGGGCTTGCCGCACTCAATCACGCCAAGTCAACATCGGGTCAAAATGACCGTTTTATGTTGGTTGCAAACCATCATTACGGGCTCGGATTATCAAGCGCCGTCACACTGATAAATGATGGAGGAGGAGAAAGTCATCACGCGACTGTTTCTGCTGCGACTTGCATATTGATCAGTCTTTATACCTTGGCTCTGGGGCCACAGCCTCACGATTACATGGCTTTCAGTACAAAGGGCAGACCCAACCTTCTCGTCCTTATTCGCGGCTTGAAGGCTTTAAGAGGAGATAAACCGAACACTACCGGAAGCTTTCCTACGACACCTCCTCGCGAACCAGAGCCCTTGCCACCGACGACGGAACGAGGCGGGTATCAATTGCAATTTCTCCAACTGCAAAAGCTGATACACGACACTAGCAGTCCTGTACCTGCCGAGTTCCGAGGTTCATACTTGACGGCTTTGGAACATCTCCTACCGTTTTATTATGCTGCTTACGAAAATGAGGGGCCTTCAAACATCCCTATCTCCAACGCACAGCAACCTCTTGGTTGGCTTTATTGCGTACCGGAAACGTACACCGACCTCTTGGAAGCCAAGGAACCCGTTGCTCTTATTATATTTGCGTACTTCTCGGTTATCCTGGACCGGGCCAAATCTCACTGGCCTGTCCGAGGATGGGCTACGCATATTATTACAGGAGTCAAGAGTCTTCTGCCAGATTCATTTCAGCCGTTCGTCCAGTGGCCGTCAGAGCAGGTCAAGGTGGTGATAGAAGGCGATTCCAGCACTGCCAACATTCTTGCAAAATCATAATAGCAGGTGGCCAATTGATGTGACTGCTACAAATGCTTTGACGAAAATGCCTACATATAACTACATACCAACTACCTAGACTTTTTATAGATGCGATCAGTTACTAGAGCAATCAGTGCAGAACCAGCACGTCTGCCATGTATAATAAACCAACACAATTCTTTTTAAATGGGCCTGGCTTCCCGATCCATGATAGCTCTTAGGGTTTCGTAAACTACGTCCAGATAGCAGGGATGCGGAAATTGAACGCGAAGCCCAGCTGACAGACCTCCTCGTCTTTAAAGATATGAGTATCACTGCCAATTTTAACCCTAGGAAATTGTTTCTGTACCTTGCTACACCGACGTTGATAAGAAGCACCTACCAATGACGCGTCATCTCAAGCAACAAAACCGAGAACGCCTCTACTTTGTTAGCATGGCAAACTTAAGTTTCCGCAGCTTCCGCCGCTTCCGGTAATTTGGTTTCGAAGCTGCCATAGCACATTGGAAAGAGAATAAACACGAACACGGAATACTATCTTCGTAGGGACCGAGATAATCAACGGAATATACTCCGTACTGACCAATCTGTTGGGACCCGTGACTCCTGGTATTGTAAATACCTTCATCGGTCCACCATCAATTGATTCGAAAGATGACAAATGGCAAGGGTAAAACTTTCATTTTAGCCTTGTGGGGGTCTAAAGAGAAGCCAACGATGATCCGTGCATTCGTCTGAAACACTGACCCTAAGCGTCTCGGGTTCGATACGGAGTACGAGAAACTGTAACGTTCCCGGTCTATTACCGTCGGGTTACATACGTTGAGCTCGTTAAGAAATGTGACATCATTATACTCATACAGACTTATATATTGAGCCTAAAAGCGTCTTGTATCATGGGTTTAACCGCAGTACAAACCCGTAACATCATGACTCGCATCTTCTACTTCGTTATTTCTTTGCTGTTGAGCAACCTGCTTGTTGGCCATTCGGTGGCAGCCAGCAGCTGTAAATGTGTTTGTATTCCCTGATTTCTTCCAACTTACTGGCCTTCTAATATCTCTAACCATGACCAGTCACCTTCAGATAAATGCTGGCCCTCTGATGACAAATGGAGATCACTTAACGAAACCCTCAACGGACAGCTCATTCGCTTCAAAGCCCCTGCATCTGCCTGCTACCCATCCTCCTCCGATTACAACAAAGCTGTATGCGAGTCGGTCTTGGGGAACTGGACTTCCTTCTCGTTCCACTCTTCCAATCCCGGTAGTGTTGCGTCCCCTTGGACACTCGGTAGCTGCCTCCCTACGTACCCGAACGGGACTGGTGTAGCTGGGCTCGCGGATACAGGACTTAAAGGTTGTTCTCTTGGCGCACTCCCAGTCTACATTGTGAACGCTACCGAAACGCATCACGTTCAGACTGCAATTAAGTATGCTAGCAAATGGAACTTGAGGCTCATAGTCAAGAACACTGGACATGACAGTTATGGCAGGTAAGCATAGTGCACCGTATGCAAAACTTTACTGATACTAATCGACCTCAGGAATACGGGCTCTGGAAGTCTATCGTTCGTAGAACCATCCATACCCTCCTCCAAACGAATCGTAACTAATGAAGATCTTTAACTAGCATTTGGACTCACAATTTGAAAGGCATTGAACTTTCTCGAAACTGGCTTCCTCAGACAACGAACAGCACTCTGAACTCCACTGCTTCTATATGGGCAGCGACTCTAGGAGCGGGTGTCCAAGACGGCGAGCTCTTCAATACACTGGCGCAACATAATGCAACCGCTGTCGGTGGCACAAACATGGTACGAAAAAAGCTCCCATACTCACTTAATCCTCTAACACAAGATTCCAGGACGTCGGAGTTGTTGGGTGGGCGACGGGAGGAGGCCATGGATATATGACTGGCAAGTATGGGATGGGTGCGGACAACATCCTCGAAGCAGTTATTGTGACCGCAGATGGCAGGGTGTTGACCGTTAATGAGTACGAGCACCAAGACCTTTTCTGGGCTATTCGTGGCGGAGGAGGGGGCACATTTGGTGTGATCGTCAGCATTACACTAAAGGCTTACCCGATGCCCTCAATGACGATGGCTGGCATCAGTATCACGGCCAGAAACGAAAGCACAGAAGAAGCCTTTTACGATATCATCGCCAGAGTACACTCACTATTTCCCGCAATCCAGGATAAAGGCGTCTCTGGTTATTACACGATAGGTGGCCCGCCATCCAGCCAAACTTTGACATTAAGTGGTTCCTTGTTCCTGTGGAACGGATCGAACGAAACGTTCTTCAAAGTCATGCGACCTGTTCAGCAACTTCTCAGCAAGGCAAATGGGACTGTGATCTCTTCTATTCAGACCTTGCCCATTCCATCCTTTGAATCTTTGCTCAGAAATCTTCCCGACATGGGTCATGCGAGCTTGGACAAGAGCATCACCGCATCTCGCTTGATCTCTAAGCAAGTTGTACTCAACAAGACGCGGAAATTTACAGAAACTTTGCAAAGGATTGGACCGCAGGCAATACTCCCATCGGTAAGTAGTGACTAACCTCAATATTTGCCCAACCCATCAATGAGAACCCAGCTAATAGTCAACCAAGGGGTATATTCCAAACGTATCCATGTCCGGAACTTTGACAATCAGTCGAACGCCAGTCAACAATGCCCTGAACCCAGCGTGGAGGGAGGCAGTTGTGCATCTCGTTCTTTCGCAGTCCTGGAATGAGTCACTGTCCGATACGAAAGCCAAATCTATCGTCCAGGATATGACCTACAATAAACTGAATGCTCTTTGGCAGTTAGACCCTGCTTCAGGAGCTTATCTCAATGAGGTAATGAGCGCTTATACACTAGCCAATGCCAACCCTTTCACTAATTCTTTACTTTTTAGGCGAACGTATTTGAGCCCGGATGGCAACAGTCGTTCTTTGGTAAAAGCTATCCCCGGTTATCCGCAATCAAGGACAAGTACGATCCTGAGGGTTTGTTTTGGTGTCTCAAGTGTGTAGGAAGTGAAGATTGGGTGCAACAAGGTGATGGTAGGCTATGCAAGGCTGTGAATCCTTTCTATTAGTATTCTTGCGCGTTAAGAAGTTCTATTCTTGATTGAGCATTGGATAATAATAGTCTGTATTATCACAACGTATTGTTTTCTTTCTTCCTTATATTAAGGTAGCCCTATAATTTGTCCAAGAACTTTAATTCCTCCGCTATAACTCGCGTTCCCATATCTAAAGGGCCAAGTTGGAAACATCATTCTTTGGGCAGTCCTCGAATCCGCAGGATTATCGTCGCACTTAAACTGTCGTTCAGAGCATAAGACACTGTAAGTGATGAAAAGCAATCATGTGACGATAGAGATGGAAACGGCAGCACAAAAAGATAACCTCGGCACATAGAGTGATAGATAAGAAAATATACCGGGGATTGAGAGCTACGTTGAAAACACCTCTCATCGTTGACTAATCCGTTTGTCAACCATCATTTAGGCTTCACAACAAAGTTATCCATCTTAAACTTCAGCGTCGAAGTCTTTGTCCCCTTTGACCCCGGCCCCATAACATACCACTCCATAGAAATGGTCCAATTCCCAGTCTGCGAATTCGGAAAGTCCGCCACAAAATTCACCCACTGGTCAACCTTATGTGTGCCCTTAAAACTCGGTGTAAATATAGTGCTGCTGAACGTCGTGGTGTCGAAATCAAAAGAGCCCAGTTGATACCACAGACCATTGGGAGCTTTGGCTTCGACGAACAAGCCAGGCTTGCCAGGCGCTGTATACTTGACGCTATCTTTGGGGAGAAGCATTGACCATGACAGTTGGAATCGCGATGCTTTGCAGATCTTGAAGGTCTGGTAGAGTTTGTTGTAGCTGACCGGATCGTTATAGCCCGACGTTCCCGCAGCTTGGATCGCGTGGTTGCTCTTATAGCCGGCTTTCACGATTGTTGCGCTGCCAAGCTTGACGTATGTGGGTTGGAAGATCCATGGTGCTAAGTGTGTTAGTCATGCCGAGGATGATAGCTGATGTCGTTTCGGGGCAAACTCACTGAGAGCACTGGATTCAAAGCTCGGGTTTTTGAGGGTATTTGCTGGGGTGGTGCAAGCTCGCGTATCAAGACCGCTAACAGCATCGGTGGGTGCGGAGAATACAGGGGCAGCGACCGCTAGCCAGCTAAGACGGGCTAGTTTGACCATGTTGATCTAAAAGCCTCTACGACTCGGAACTGCAGAATGGCGATAGCACACAGCTGAAATTGAAGTCCGAGAGAAATATGCCGAGCGAGGGGATGTGTCTGTTACTTATAGACAAATTGAGGGGCAACAAAGTCCCCGTGGACTCGGTAGTTGAGCATTATCATTCGATACTCGAATCAATAGTTTTGCGCGGCGTTGATCTAGACCCCTCAGCCGCACTGGCTGAGAGTGGAGAGGGCTAGACTGAATATGGTAGCTGGGACCTGGTACCTTTTAACTGCTACCTTGGGCAGGCAAGGGAATGCAGTAAAACTTAGGACCTCTATCCTAAATGACAAAAAGCCTTAGGTAAACTTGGCATAATCTAGTATAAACTTAGACTGAATATTCTTAACACCTTAATTCAATATCACATATCCTCCTATGACCTGAGGGAAGGGTAACACGCTCCAGGCAGAGGGAAGACGGGCAGGTTCTGGGTTAGGAAAGATCGAGTTCTTGATTAAGAACTAAGACCTAACAGAGCAGCGTAATAGCCTGGCAGCTCAAAAGCTTATCTCGTTTCATTCTAGCTAGTCACCTTCTCGTCCTTCCACCAGCCCCATTACCGCGTTCATCATCACATGAATATGCATTATATAGACGATAAATAAACTAGTAAGTGTCTTAAGCAATGATAATATTAGAGTTATCAGAATCAAACTGTTACCCTCAGACCATATTAACAGACCAAGAAGAGGGGCAAGGCCTGATAGGACAAGGAGGGCTGTTGAGTATCCACCTACAAGCGCTGATGATGTGGTCGATATAATCACCTAGGTAGGAGCACCTAGGTGATATAGCATACCTTATTATTGCAAAGGATAATAGCATCGCCAGTGCTATAGGCGGGTTTAGTATACATGCAAGGCCCTACGCCTACATAACCCATATTATTCCTAACGGAGCAAAGGTAGTTTCTCTCCCAGTAGGAGGCTCGTACATCCATAGTGCCAGATCCACAGACTTTGCAAATAATACTACCCTAGTTCGTGTGTTAGTAAGTTTCATAATATGAAGGATAGTTATAAGTCTTACTTGGCTGGGCTTGTCAATCTGAGGTTCGCTAGTATTGCCTTCAGGAAACATGTAGTCTGGATTCAGCTTCTTAATCTGAGCAACAACCTCCAAAGTCGCCTTCAGTATTTATGTGTTCTTAGAGTGCAATGCTAGGTCATTTACTCACCTCAGCAGTACCAGACAGAGTGATAGGATCGGCTCCTTCTCTAATAGAACCTGTCCATCCCATCGGAACAACCGTCGAGCCTTCAAGATGGTATCATCAGTCTGAACACCGTCAGGAAGCTGGAATGGCAGCCGAATCTCTGACCCTCGGGGATGCATATGTTGGCGAGTCGAAAGGCGGCCATGAACTACGACGTCTGGTATTCAAAAGGGACGAAGTGAAGCGGATATTCCGTTATGTTTCTAATGGCCAGGATCCCGATAGCTGCAACTAAGTTTGTTCGATTAGGGTGGCCGGACACTGTGATACACGTGAAAGTACCGCCACTGGCTCATATATACTCTAAAATCACACTAACAAGTTCTCATCAAATAGTCAAATAATAGTAAAAGAATAGATTTAGATTAAGTCGAACTGTTGAAGTTAACTAGCCTAATCCACTATAAATCCTTCTGACTTCTCTCGGATGTCATTTTTTCCTTCTCTAATTGTTGAATTCAACTGACCCGAGCCACTACAAGTTCTCATGGTATCGATCGAGTGTCATGTCCCTCTTGAGTCTTCTCCATCAAGTCCTCCACTTCTTGGGGCGTGAGATTGTCATCGGATTAATAGGTGACGACCTCACCTTCAGACGGCGTCACGTCCTGCATCTGGGCCCCTTTGTTGGACGCCTCGTAGTGAACCTCTCCCTTACGGTCTAGCCAGATCTTCACCACCTTGAGCGTGACGATAAAATCCGTGGAGTTGTCCCATATGAAGTAGTTGCTCATCCCCGATGCACCACGGGCAACCTTTAGACCTGTGATCATGCACACTGGTCGTCCGAACATGCTCGATTTCATGAAAGCCTTGACATGTGGATCCTCAATGCTATCCTTGATGTAGGACTCAGTCGGGTTGAAAGCGATGGTATCGAGTTGCTTGCATGAGATGCTTTTGATGCGTTCGAAGGGAACTCCGGTGTCGAGACCAAAAAGTTCCAAGGCTCTGGCCTTCAGACCCGGATTAAAGTCGTAGGTGATGTCGATTGAGTCTTGAGTAACGACAGGGCAAAGCTGAGTGTCGGGGATCGGCTGAACCTGCTGGTTGAGAGGCGCATGCTCGCTGTCGCCGCGTATGATGGTGCCAAGTTTGTAGGGTCCCACTGGAGGTGGAGTGAGGTGAAATCTGGGGGAGATGAAGTATTCCTTGGCCATCTTTGCGGGTGAAATCTTGGTCCGAGTTATTGAAGGCTGATGGAAGAATAGAATGGAATCTGCGTCTGAGGTTGATGAGGTTGATGAGGTTGATGAGGTTGATGAAAGAATAGAGAGAGAGATGGCAAGGTTATGAGATTAAATAGGCTTCAGCCTGAACACACAAAGGTAAAGAACTAAGTTCAATGTGCTGGAATAAGCTCTCAGCCACAAGTCTCAACTGCAAATAACACATCTGGCTCACAACTTAGACATTATACCAAAATGCCCAACCAATTGCTACAGCAAGAAGCTGATCAAAGGTAAAGAACACAAATGAGAGAGAGGAAGAGATGGAACGGGAACAAAGGCCTCCACCAGCTCTTGTTTGAACAGATCCAGTATTGCCAGTGGTATGTTGGTGAACAAAGGTACATTCAGTGATACATTGGCTTTGTTCGAGTTGAACTTGTCGGGTGCAAACACTGGCAGGCGGAAGAATTAATTTATTGAACAGTGTCAGCTCTGCTAAAAGCCACACCACGCTTGGCAATCGTCGCGGGGTGTTTGTTTCTTTACACATTCTCAATCAGGCTTCCGTTTGTTCTCGCCAAACGTGGGAGCAGTGATCCGTGCGCCTTTCTGCCAGTTGCTCGTTGGACTGTCGGGCAACTATGTTGTCACAGTGCCAAAGGCTACCTAGTAGTCTTCAACTGAGGGAAAGGGAAGGCTTGGAGATTGAATTTTGTATTGAACTTGTTTGTGTTCTTAGCTATATAACATTTCCATCTTTCTAGAGCTTTCCGTTAACAAATGCCAAAGCCTCCTTTCCATAAATGTTGACATATTGCTGGTGGTGGTTGGCGTCGTTTCCGTTGCAGCAGAAAGGATCCTGAGAATCACAGTAGATCTGCACCTTGTCTGCGTTGGGGCAGCTGAAGCCTGCAGGTCGGGCATCAAACTGAAAGTTGTTAGAACCGTAAGATGAGGGAGGGTGTAGTAACTTACGCCTCCAGCGGTACAAGTTCCGACTCCATAAGGAAGACCGCTCACGAAGCGGGGATCACCAAGCATGATAACAGCCTTGACTTGCTGGACTGCACTGGCGGAGAGAGGGACGGATGAATCAGAGATGCCAGCTCCAGAGTCAGGACCTCCACAAATGTTGTTGTCCATGATTTGGCCACCCTAAGAATATCTTATCAGTGACAACCACCAATTGAGGTGTAATTAGACGACATACCTGAGAGTAACCGACCAAGACAATCTTTGTCTGAGGGCAACGCTGGTTGAGACTGTTCACAGCGGTGGTGACAGCCTGTGTACCCTGCTTTGCAGAGTCACCGTACTGAACACCGCCACATGAAGCCTGGCCACCGCAAGCAGGGTAGTCGATAGCCTCTGAAGTCGCGCCAGGGTGATCAGCTATAATCATGTCGACCAACTGACCAGCCGATCCGAAGCCCGGTGCAACTGAAGTTTCGCGGGCGCCAAAGATGTGAATGTCAGGGCATGACTGAGCCTTGACTGCCAGAATGTTGGCCAGGATAAGAAGAGTGGAGTCGAAAGAAGCGCGCATTTTGATGATGTGTATATACTGATGGTGGTTATCTTGGTAGATTGTTCTAAAGGGCAGCTCATCTGCTATTTAAACACGGGAAATAAACAAGGATCTCACAACGCATGAACATTCCAAGAGCTAATCGACTGACATAGGTGGTTTACCCAACCATTCCCCGCTGTTGTTTCAACCTGATTGACAGGTTTCATCAGACAAGGTTGAGGTATTGGTGGGTAATTAAGACTGAATGGGTCTAAATTTGTCTGAAACATGTTTTGTTGCAGTTTGCATCCCCTTGACGGTCTGAAAACTACAGCTGAGTCATCGAGATCGACGACGGAATCAAGTGATATCCCGGCGCCGTTCTATCTAATAAGAGAGCTGAGAAGAGTGGGAAACTGGGGGTGATTATTCAGCTGTAGTCTTCAGACCGTCAAGGGGATAAGATTTTATAACAGTCGAAGCTTTGATCAAATAATGTCTGTTTTAACGTTACAGTTTCAGGAACCGATCGTGCCGACGGCCCGATGAACAGACTTTCTCAGTGTCTTTAAGCTCCCGATCTAATATTAACCACTGCCGGTTTGCCGCAACTAATCTATCTCCATCTTGACTCCCTATTAAAAAGCTACTTCAGAAAGGATCGAAATCTATGCCGCGAAACCAACAACAAACAAGGAGGTTCGGGTACTTTCTATTTGTTCTTCCTTTCACGTAGTTTGCTATGATTTATGCGGTGTGTAATTTCCCTCCGTGTTAGGGCAGGAACCTTCATTGAACCTCTTAATCTTAAACATACATACAGTAGAAGATGTGCTAACGGCAAAACCCTCGTGGCTTTCTTTTATGCCTAAAGCAAATACGTAGACGGATCAAGAAATAAGATTATTATATCTAACGAATTATGTTAAACCAAGATGGTTATTGTCTCCGATCAATTGTAAAGGTGACCAGGCTAACCAAGAGCCCTCTGCTCAGGGCAGCACACAGAGCCTGCTGCGTTTCCCTCGAGATAATCCAACCTAAGTTCTTAATCAACAGCAAAGCACACATGAAGCACATACCAAAACCATTCTCAATGTCGTCCTTTATAGCCCAGGACAGAAGTGTCTCCTTCTCGATGGGCTTAGCATTATATCTAAGTAAGAGCTGGACAACCTTCTCATTCCCTAGCTCTTCAGCCTTTGCAAGCGGAGTCCGGGGTTTTCTTTTACGACTTGGCAGTCTTCGATAGCAATGAACCCCATGTTTAAATAATGCATAGTTCGGTTAGCATTCAATCATTGCATTAGCAGACAGTATAGTTCTTACAACAAAGGCAAAAGCAACTTCGTAACCGAAGAATGCTGCTCCTAGCACCGGAAGCTAAGAAGATGAGCATCAATATCGATTGACTCGGTATCTTGTTCTCTCGAGCGACGCTACTCACCAAATCAAAGTTCAAAAGCGCTTTTTTTAATCCCCTCCGAGAAAAGACGGCAGAGGAGAACTTGAACCCCGCCTCATAACCGTAATTGACGTCGGCGCCTTTCTTGAGCAGCAACTCGATTACAGTAGTATCACCATTCTGTATGGCTAAAGAAAGTGGGGTGCTACCACATACATCTTCTGGATCCAGCGCTACACCACTTTCGAGAAGTAACTTCAAAACCCCTGTGTGGCCATACTTTGCGGCAGTATGTAGCGGCGTCCACTTCCACATATCTTTTTCGTCTGACCAGGCCCCATGTTCGAGAAGGAACGCTGACAGAGCTACGTAGCCAAATGTTGCTGTAATGTGAAGTGGTGTTCTGCCTTCCGAGTCCCTCGGGTGGAGATTAAAATCCAATATGTATGCCGTTGCTTGAATACCTCTCAATGCTCCCGTCCATCCATTTAATAGGGTCAAATGGATTAGGTTCATCTTTTTAGGAAAGAACAAACGAAAGATGTTTTCTCGCGGATGAGGACAGTGCAACCACCACCAATCTATTGTGGCATCTGAAGGCCAAGACAAAGAGTCCTGCATATTTTCTGGAATTTGCGACACATGGTATACCCACGAAATCGCAGCATAACACAGGAAAGGAAAGCTGCTGCAGTCCACCGTGTTGCCCACTCCAGTGAGTCTCATCATCTCCAAAAAGCGCATGCAAGTTTGAGCAAACCGATAGTGTGCTAAGTTGGCTGTTTGTTCTCGTCCCTGGCTGTTACGGAGAGAGGGCAGTGCCCACTCCACGAAGAAGTCCTTTACAGACTGGTGAATGAACTGAACGACTCCTTGCTTGCTGTTATACTCAATAAGACCCTGTCCGAGCGTTTTCACGTCCCATTCCATCGCGGCGGAATTGAAAAGAAATCTCCTGTCAGCTAGACACTCTTCTAGTGATTGAAGCGCTGGGTCCTTCACTAGATTCACCGCCCAGTGTAGCTCAACCAAAGAGAGAGGTTTGACGGCAAAGCAGATGCATTCGATGAGGTCAAAAGAGTCGGGGTGAAGCTGTCGGAAGAGTTCACTGTATAGTGTATTCAGGGTTTGAGGGACAAGGCGGACCTCTGTCTCTATTCTCTGTATTCCTATGCGCTCCCGCTGAAGTGTCAAGGTCTTGTTGACTACCAGGCAAGCCCACAAAAAGACTCCCTCAGCATGCTTGGAGATATATTCAGCAATCTTGGAGCCTGTCCGTTTTTGAAATGAATGCAGCTTGGCCTCCACAAAGAGGTTTATGTCCCCCGCATTCTCCGTGTCCATACATATCTCAAGTCCACCGTGAAGGTTTAGAATAGGATAGTGACGACACGTGAAGCATATATGAAACTGCTTCAATGGCTCTGACGAGGATCTGCAAAGCAAGGAACTGAGCTCTTCAGCCAGATTCTGTGCGTTCTGCTCGCCGCATTCATCGAGGGCATCAACGAATAACGTGATTGGGAGAATCTCTAGGACCTTCCAAAGTGCTACTTCGGTATAGTAGCGAAGCTCGGATGCTTTCCAGGTCCAAGATTCGCCGTATGTACCCAATGTTGTGACTCTTTGCTTGAATTTGGCTTCGAGAGCTTGCAATGCCTCTGGAGTCTCGCTTTGCATCTGACAAAGAAGCGAGCGGAAAAAGCCATCTGGTGACTTTTGGGCATCCGTACCACGACCGCTGAAAAAGAAAGAGAGCACTAGACGCTTTTCTCCTTTTTTGGTGGATCTTATGTTTTCGCTAGCATATCGTAGGATGGTCGATTTCCCAGAGCCAGGCTTTCCTTTTATCCACAGCAGCGATCGATCACGGTGCTGCCATGTCTGGTAGGTCTTGTTTTGGAGTATCCACTTGCATGTTCCGGCTGCTGCAGGTTTAATTTCTGTTGGCCGACTGTCCATTTCTTCAAAAGCCAGTGATCTCAGGCAGGGCTCTGACAAACCGAGCTCTGTTTCCTTTTCCGAGTACACTTCGAGATGATGAATCAGTAACATGAAACAAAAGTATATTAATGGTAGCTAAGTCATACCATGTTGCGTTACGGGGGCAAAGTACGCTGAGCCTGAACCGCTGAATTCGTTATGGTTCCCGACATACTTGTTTCCTGCAATGTTGTCCCCAGATCCGTAATGGGTCTGGCTAACGGCGCCCTCCTCTGGTAGTGACGTCTCGATGGTGGATAAATCCCGAATGGCCTCGGAGAGCTCCATTACCTGGGCCTCGGTGGCTGCTTGGGCTGAATGGGCTAGTACTAAGAGGTGTGCGTCCTCCATCATTCCCTTTGCCAAGGTCTCGACAAGACTGCCCTTACCCAGGCGCCGCACAGCCAAACTATAGCGTTTGATCCTGGATACTCGGTCTGGGGGAGCAACGGCCCTGAATATTTCCTCTAACTTCGCAGCCTTATCTCTGCAATTCTCCAAAACTTTCTTCATTGCCTCGTACGCTTCGTTGTCTACATCATCGCTGATGTGACTTTCGACAGATTGGAGGGTGCCCTGAACAACTGGTAGCCTTTCAGCCACCTCATGAAAAGCCCGTGGGATATCTTTGGCATCCTTGATAGCTTTGGAGACCTCTCCGATCCCATCAATTATGCCGACAATCGCGGAAACCAGACCGACAACCTCGATGCCCGACATTTGGTGATCAAGTGGAGCCTCCACTAGTACTCGATGGACGTGAAAAGTATTAGAAGCAGAGAGCGTCAATCAGCTATTTGCTTACCAGCATCTAAAAGGCTGGCATAGTAAAGGATTTGAGGAAGTATGTGGTGGAAAGTAGTAGCAAGAGAGCTGTGTTGCGGTTATAGGTTGATCGATTCATCTAGAAGTCATATCGGGCGCTCTTTGCGAGATTGAAATTAATTACGATATCACACCGCTACTCAACAAAACCGGTACCCATGGATTCATGGCCTTGAAGACTTTTTCAGCTCCGGGGGCTGTGTTATCCTGATAGGATAAATAATTGTGGCTTGCAGCGTATGCTTCCGTCCAGCCAGTAAAGATCTGAATTTCAACCCCCAGGCTTTGATGTCAGCCTACTTAGCGGGAGCTCTCATCAGCCGACTACTGACCGCCTAGCCGCGCACCATAAGCATTCTTGCAAGGCGGGTTAACAATGAGTAATGGAACTGGCATTTGAGGTACAGTTTCTAAAAATAAATGAGTGACGTCCATACGGTAATTAGTATAGCAAGCATCTGCCACCAGCTGGCATACTATACCACGCTCCTAAGCATTGCCAGGATCTCCTCAAACCCCTCAGAATGACCATCTCCCGAATCAATCATCTCGTCCACCCAGTCTACCGCCTTCTTGGCTTGCTCCTTCGTCACCACACAGCGCTCAATAAACAACTTGACGACATCCACACGCTGCTTCGCCGCTGCTGCAACGATCGCCAGTCTGTAGCGTCCACCCTCCATTGCCGGATCCGCGCCAACGTCGAGCAGCTTCTCAGAAACATCCCGATACCCCTTAGTAGCCGCGGCCTGCAGCGCACTGCCATAGTACTCAGCCGAATCGTTCACTTCTGCACCGGCGTTGATAAGATGATCGATGACTTCCGGATGCCCTTTATCCAATGCGACCACAAGCGCTGGGTATTTATTCACTACACTCCGTGCCTGCAGATCCACGCCCGCATCAAGAAGTAACTTCATGGCCTCTACATGCCCCTCGCTAACGACAGCGAGGAACGGAGTTCCGAGGTAGCCTGCTTTGCCGTTGACAGCGGCACCAGCGGCCAGTAGCTCTCGCATGATGCCCAGATGACCCTTCATTGAGACCGCGTATAGCGGCGTGACGCTTCTCCCGTAATGTTTGAAGTACTGGTTGACGTTGGCGCCGGCTTTGATGAGGCGCGTGACAAGATTCTCATCTTCCCCTTGTGCTGCGATAATCAGAGGAGGTTCCAAGCTGTAAAGATCTAATGTCTCCTTTGGATCACCATCGGGTGATGCCCCGGCTGCAAGGAGCATATTCACGATCTCTGCCTCTCCCCGCTGTACTGCATACGATAAAGCAGGTCCGAATCTCTTCTCATCGCGGGTCTCCATCTTGTCGAGGAGGAACTTTACGACCGGCACACACCCGCTTGCAGCAGCTGCTGCTATTGAAGTCTTTTTGGTTCCCCCGTAAACGTTCACGTCAGCGCCCGCATTAAGCAGGCACTCAACAATGTCAACCCTCCCGGAGCTTGCTGCTGCGTGAAGAGGGGCCTCTTCTCGTTTCTCTCCGCGTTCCTCTTGAAGATCAACATCTGCCCCAGCGACAAGCAATTGCTGGATGATACCCAGATACCCCTTTCTGGTCGCTCGGTAGAGCGCTGTGCCTTCGGCTTGTTGATCGACATCGGCACCAGCAGCTATCAGCCACCGGACGCACTGGTCATGACCCCCTTCCACGGCAACTTGTAGAGCACTGGTCCTCGAAGCAAGCTGGTCAACATCCGCTCCCGCCGCCAGGAGCCATAGGACAATATCATCCTGGCCGGCTTTCGAGGCAGCAAAGATGGCATTGGAACGGTTGTCGGAGATATCTGGATCTGCTCCTGCTCCGAGGAGTATTTGAACTACGCGGGCGTGACCGTTCTGTGAGGCTGCGATGAGCGGTGAGTATGGACCGCTGCTGCCGAGTGCGTTGGTGTCTGCGCCGGCCTTGATGAGAAGACCGACAATTTCAGCATAGCCTGAAGCACAAGTGTCCTTGAGCAACCTATCGAAGTCTTCCTTCTCCAAGGTTTCTTTTGAGTCTCGGCCAAGAGCGTTACGAACCCCGTCAGCGTTCCCACTGTGAACCGCATCAGTAAGGCTATACTCTTCATCCTCCTTATCATGTAAATCGCCGTTGCCAGTCTCGTCCTCTGACAGAGCGCGGGATTCTGACGTGTTAGCTCCATCGGCCTGTTTCATGTTTGGCTCAACGTCATTCTCGTCGCTTGCGCCATGTACCGTCTCGGTATCTTCTGTGACGGTTCTCTCGCCAGACCTTTGAACCTCAACATGTTTGCCTTGAGCTAATCCAATATCAGTTCAAGTAAGACGCCAAATCAGTCAACACAGCTGGTCTATTTATCAGCATCCCACATAAGGAATCCAACTTACCCTCAATTCCCACTCGTTCCGCTTCGGTCCACGTCTGAACGTGGTAGGTCCGCGGATCTTGGATATACGCGACTCCAGGATCCAATTTACCGGTGGTCCACTATTGCTCAGATCCGTCAGTGCAGCTCGCTACGTGAGGGATAGACTGCATACCACGTAGCTCCTAAAATGAAAACGAATGCCACCGACGAAGCTTACAAGTCTTTCATCACTCTAGACATAAGCCAATTCAGCACACCGCATTCCCCTAATAGCATGTACTATGCGCGTACCTTTGCTCGATATGTGAACGAGCCATCTGCGTGCTTCCGTTCGATGCTCGGCTCAAGGTTCGCGACACCATCTATGCCGGCTGAGAATCCCAGCTTGACAACCTTGTCTTTGTCTTGCCAGACAGTCAAGGCTATTTCCTCGGTGGTGTAAGTGGTCGTGACCAGCCAGACACCGTGCTCTCTCACGGCCGAACGTATCTGGGGGAACAATCTCTGGTTTTCTTTGAACCAGCGCTCAAGAAAGTCCCCATCTTCAATGCTCGATCGCACCACGGTGTTTTTCATTACCAACACGGCGCCAAGGGCGTTGCTATTTCGGTAGGCATTATCCGTACCCACATTGACAGGTGTCTGGGCTAGGATAGGGCTGTATCCATAAAATTTCTATACTAGCTCAATTTTCTATCTAGTAAATACACGGCGATGTCAACTTGCACTTCAATTTTGAATCCCACGTCTGTCCTGACGGTTTGTGAAGACGTGAGAGTCCCGATCTCCAGCTCAACATCATCATGCGCCGTTAAGTCTTCTGTCAGTCGCGTGAACTTCTTGGATACTCCCTGCACTGCAGGCTCTCCAGTTTTCTGTAGGTCGTAAAGCGACAGGATCTTTTTCCAGTTGCCATTCCGGTCGAAGTCGCCAACAGAGCCTGGTTTGACATCCTTGGAGCTCAATCGGTGATAGCAGGCGTGGCCAAAGGACCAGTCAACCATGCCCTGGGCGTACTGCGAGGCCAAGCGATCAGCTCTCTTCATCGTGTCTTGGTTTTTTATTATTTGCGATGCGAGGTCTAATGCGCGAGGTTTTGGTTCTGCTCAGCTCTGCTAAGGACGGTTTGATGATAAGCACAGCACATGACGTGGCCGTGGGGTAATCATGCTATGCAGCCTGCTGCGCTCATCTTGTCCAGCCAATCGGACCTCTCACAGCCGCTTGAGGATCGAAGGCAGGTAGTAGATTGTGCTTAAGAGGATAATGTTTCTGCTGCTGCTGTTCCCAAGGGCTTAGCGTAGCGCATACACTGGCTGCTGAATGGCCTTTACCGGGCCGGGCCGACCTGTACTGAGAGAGTCTACCATTGCGGGATGGTGCAGCGTGAAGGGATCTGATTGGATCTTTCAGCTGCCAACCCTTGACTCTTAGCATTGAGGCCTTCCGTCAGTAGCAGATGCAAGGCAGCCTGCAGCACACGCCGAAAGGGAAGCTCAGCAGTTTCCCATTCAGCCCTTATGGTACTATCCCGCTTTACCCAACACTCAGCTAGAGGGTCATTTAAGAGAATTCCTTGACAGGTAGCACAGAGAGTTCGTCAGTATCTCGTGTCGGGTTTCATGTCACTATACTCAGTAGGCTAACATGAATTCAACAGAGGAAAGTTTGAGGAGAGGTTGAACGGTAGGTGGAGTGTCATTCAATATCAGCAAATTGAAGCGCTGACTCAACGAAAAACTTGACTCGCATCAAGATGAGCCCGAAATACAGTAAAACTGGTTTGCTATTTGGTCATTTGAAGATCAAGAGTCAGTGCGTGAACAACTCGAGGACTCGATATGAAGAGTGAATGATGAAAAGCAGAGTAAGAACGGAAAGTTGGAGAAGCAAATCAACTTTCGTATCGGGGATCAAGCCTTCAACTCGACCGTTTTGTATGCGTAGCAACATGGTTGAGATACCCCGCCATGAGGTTACGATAAGCGGGGTTGACGATATCGGAGGTCGACCCGATGAGGTCGGAGCCGTGCCCCGTTCCGTTCCGTTTCTGAACCGTGACAGCATCCGGGGTCCAAATGCCGGGGCTCAAGATATTGACCAACGTGGATCAACTACTGGAACCAAAAAAAGAATGATTTTGGTCACGAAAATCCACTCTTCCAGGCATTTTCGCCCTTTAATTTTATCTGATCTGTAGAGTCTATCTGGCAGAGTTTGATAGACACGGCTGATTAGTCATCCCTATCCGACTCGGAGCCCCACATCTCCAGGTCCGATCTAAATTTTTCCGTTGACCTCATCGCACAAACCCACTCATTCACTCATTGACTCTCCAACGCGCATATCTCATATCCATACACGCAAAATGAGTGGAAAACCTGCCCTCGGTCTTCTCGGCGGCGGCCAACTCGGCCGCATGCTCTGCGAAGCCGCATCCCCTCTCGAAGTCGAGATCGCCATCCTCGACGCCCAAGACGCACCCGCCAAGCAAGTCAGCCGCAGCAAGTACCACGTCGACGGCTCCTTCAAAGACGCCCAGAAGATCAGAGAGCTCGCCACCAGCTGCAGCGTCCTCAGCGTCGAGACGGAGCATATCGAGACTGCTGTCCTGGAGGAGTTGGCCACCGAGGGAAAAGTCGTTGTGTATCCTTCGTGGAAGACGCTGCGCTTGATTCAGGATAAGTTTGAGCAGAAGGATTATCTGGGCAAGCAGGGTATTCCTATCGCTGAGCAGGTCGCTATTCAGGCTCAGGGTGCGGATGAGATGCGAAAAGCGCTGAAGGATGTTGCGGAGAAGTTTGGATTTCCTTATATGCTCAAGTCGCGAAAGGATTCGTACGATGGACGCGGAAACATCAAGATTGCTAACGACGAGGATATTGAGACTGCTGTGAACGAGTTTGGAAAGCTGCAGTGCTATGCTGAGAAGTACGTGCCTTTCCAGCGTGAGCTCTCGGTCATTGTTATCCGCACAGAAGACACTGAGGGCCGAACAAAGCGTCTTGTGCCGTATCCTTGTGTTGAGACTGTTCACGAGGACAATGTTTGCTCGCGTGTCTACATGCCTCCTCGCGACACACCAGATGAGGTGTCCAAGCGTGCGCAAGAGGTTGCTGTCAGTGTCGTTGAGAAGCTCTGGGGCCGAGGTGTTTTTGCGGTTGAGATGTTTGTCACTGAGAAGAATGACATTCTTGTCAATGAGATTGCGCCCCGACCTCACAACTCTGGTCATCTCACCATTGAAGCCGTTCCCTACATGTAAGTTTTCAACACCACCCTATTGATCTCATGCTAAGAAATGTACAGGTCACAGTACAAGGCGCAACTCACGTCTATTCTCGACGAGCCCCTCCCCGAAAAGCTCGAGCCCCACGTGGCTTCCAGCATCATGATCAACATCCTCGGCGGCGCCGAACCAGAATCTCACATCCCTCTCGTGCAAAAGGCCAAGTCCATGTTCGCCAGCAACATCGGCGTCTACCCCCACCTCTACGGCAAGCAGTCCAAGCCCGGCCGCAAGATCGGTCACATCACTCTCACTGGATTGACAGCCAGCATCAAGGAGCTCGAGGAGTATGCTCAGCCTCTTGTCAAGTTGGCTGCCGATATGCGACAAGAGCGCATCCAAGCGAAGAGCAAGAGTCTTCGTCCTGAACAGGCTGTTGCCAAGGCTACTAAGGATCCCTTGGTTCTTGTCACCATGGGCTCAGACTCTGATCTTCCTGTTCTCAAGGCTGGTCTTGATATTCTCACTCAGTTTGGTGTGCCTTGGGAGGTTGACATTACGTCTGCCCATAGGACGCCTGTTAAGATGGGTGATGTTGCCACTGCCGCTGCTGATCGGGGCATCAAGGTCATCATTGCCGCTGCGGGAGGAGCTGCCCATCTCCCTGGCATGGTCTCAGCCTACACCCCTCTTCCCGTCATTGGCGTCCCCGTCAAGGCGACTCACTTGGACGGAATGGACTCTCTTTTGAGCATTGTCCAGATGCCTGTAAGTAGTTTCCCATTCCCATCAAAAAGTACTGACTGACTCGATACAGCGCGGCGTTCCTACCGCCACCGTCGGCATTAACAACTCCACCAACGCCGCTCTTCTCGCCATTCGTATCCTGGGTGCTTTCGTTCCCGAGTACCTAGAGAAGATGAGGGCTTACCAGGTTGACATTGGCGAGCAGGTGAATGGTAAGGCTACTCGATTGAGGGAATCTGATGTCGAGTCTTATTTGGCTCAAATGAAGAAATGAAAAAGCGATACTGTGATAAATTCTATAGACAAGAAATAAAGAACCCTTCCACGTTTCTATGATGCCACCGACCTATCTCTCGCGCAAATGTCTGGTAATGGAAACGGAGTGTCCAATCATGGAGTCTGGAACTCAGAACTAAGAGCCTACTCTCTTCACCCATGAATGCTCATGATGTCATGGTCTAGCTCGCCTCAATGAGAACAGCATCATCAACATAAAACTCTAAACTCTGACACTCCGCCCGAATCTGAATACTCGGCACCATACCGAAATCCAAAGACATCTTACTCCAAGTACAGCTCATAGTAAACTGCGTCCATTCATTATACGGCCCAGCCCAATCGCTGCTCGAGATGTACCCGCCGCTAGCTCCGCAGGTAATCCATCGTGTCTGGCAATTAACAGCCGTCCTTGTCTTGATCCAGATAGAATAATGGTACTCAGTGTCGCCCTTGATCAAGGATTTGTCAACGGGATGATCGACGCCCAGGATGACAGGGCCGGTGAAACCATCCGCATTGAAGTTGCCACAGAATAACCCTGAGTGGGGGCCTGTGTCAGAAAGGGAGAGCGTACCACGTCCCCCAAGTGTGTTCCAGGGAGTGGTGGTGCTTGAATCGAACCCAGGGTTTGTGAGAACATTGGTTGGTTCTGCGGTGGATGTAGCGGGTGTAGTTGGTTCAGCACTTGAAGTGGAGATCAAGAAGGTCGAGGTAGTCAAATCAGATGCGGCTCCAGTTGTCGAGCCAGAAACAGTCTCCGTCTCCGTCTCAGTCTCAGCAGTGGATATCTCAGTCTCGGACACAGCAGTTGACTCGGTGAAGAAAATGGACCAGAGAATAAATAAACTATTGGTTTAGGTTAAGGAATTATTGGAAGTGGCGCCCAGTAGTGCCAATATCAGACGGGGATAAACGGGCATACGGAAATTGACAGACGTGCGTTCCCACTTCTTTAGCGACCTTATAATTAGCATATCGCTTCTCAGTGGATCATGTCAACAACCCTGCATTGGAGGTTTATTCCCTCGAAAGAATATAACTTATCCTACTCCGTACATAGCATCTTTATTTATCAATCAAGGCCATACAAGAGAGTAGATTATTCCACGCTATCAAACAGTAACACATAAGCAGGAGCTTGTTTTAAACAGGACACCTCTAAACACACAAGATAACGTGAGCAATTATGAAGCACTGACCGAAAATATTTCACTCATTCAGTAAATTTAAAGGATGCTCAAAATGCATCACCAGCCCAAATCCTATCCCAAGCATTCTTCACAACCTCAGTCTCCAACTTCTTAAAGAAATCATCCACAGCAACATCCTCCTGCCCCTCAATCCTCATAACACCGTTCTTCACACCACGCCAGCCCTCAATAGGAAGCTTCAGCTTATCCTGGCCAAGCCCATAAAAGTACCGACCCTTGAACTTCTTCTCACCACGTTGAATAGCGTCATATTCAGCTTGACATTCCTCGCAGATCATTCCTGACGCGAATGTTACATATAGGTATGCTGACCGGCCAGCCCACCATTTGAATTTCCGCGCTGGGTTGCAGAAGCCACCGCAGATGTAGTAGCCGTCTTCTGGGTCTACCAAATCCCCCTCGTCTGTAGGTGGATCACCGATATCCTCCTCATCATCGCTTGTGTCAACATCGCTGTGAGCTTCCTCAGCGTCATCATCCTCTTCAGCTGCCGTGATCTCGCCTTGGTCTTTGGCTTCTTCTGCGTCTTCGGATTTATCAGTATTACCCAGTCTCGAAAAAACAGCCGAAGCAACAATGCGGGCATATCTGTGGAGCTCCTCATCCTTCCTCAGCGCCTTGCTCATCAGGGATAGTGATTGCGCCAGCATTTCCAGATACGGTGCATCATTCCATCCAACGGAGTCATTGAGACCCGCGAAGCAGTCTTGCAGCAGTGACTGGATGGTTTGCTGGAACTTTTCAAGAGGTCCCATGACCAGATACATATATGCCAGCCCAATGCGGTGAAAACTGGTCCAGGATGCAGATGTTCTGGGAACATCTGATGCAAACGGTCGTTGCATAAGACCAGCGAGCGCGGCTAACCGTTCTGCTTTATAAACCGGATCACGAGACTTGCGGAATAACTCGAGCTGGACATTTGTCATACAGTCAACAGCTCGAAGCATCATCAAGAGTGCAGTTCCACCAAGGATCGGGAACCTGAGACCTGTTGCACGTGTGTCGAATACTTGGTCCAGTAGCTTGAGCGCCTTCTCGGGATCTCGACATACTTCGAAGTATATCAGGGCGAGATCAAGCCGAAGAGGAGTAGCGGCGTCTAAATTGTCCAGAAAATCGATGGCCTCTTGGTAGAACTTGACGATAAAGTCTTGTTCCCCTGTTTCCGAAGCAATGTCGCAAAAGAAAGCATGTCTTTCTTCACCATCCTCAGCATACTCTGATGCAATCCATGTAATTCTCTCCACAAGACTCCACCCTTTCAGCATTTGGATGTACTGGGCCTTGTCTTTCCTCTCCACGACCTTGAGCTCATCTACAAGATCTTCACCTGGAGTTATTCCATCAGGGTCACTCTCCTTCGCCTTGGAAAACGATTCAAGAGCAGCGTCGTATTGGCGAAGCTTGCGTTGCGCCCTGGCAAGCGTCGTGTAGACCCTTCGCTTCAATGCTGGAGGAACATCGCCTGTGGATAAGCTGTTGACTGCAGTCTGTGCCACTTCGCAAGCCTCTTCTTTCTTTTTCTGTTCAATGAGAAGACTGGACAAGACGCATGAAGCTCTGTAGAATTCCTCGTCGCTGGGCTTGCAGAGATCAAGAGCAGCGCGACATGTCTTCTCTGCTGGATCTAGAAGCTCATACTCACCGAGGACTTCCGCCACAGCACGATGTGCTGCAGCGTCGGGCTTGATCTCGTCGGCAAAGAGATTCAAGATTCCAAGACTGGCTGCAGTCTCATTAAACTCCGCACCGTCTTTACTGAAGGCATCCTTGCCCTCGAATCGATATGGGAAGTTGATAACGGCTTGATCCATCAGCAGCGTTGTCAATTCAGACTAAAAATGCGCAACAAATTAGTTCCTCTGATGTGGCATGAATTACTTGGAGACATCCTTACCGCCTGCAAAACACCCTGAAGCTGCTGCCACGAATCAAAAGCCTCTTTGGCATTGTCCGCACCGTACAGCTGACGCAGATAGCCCTTGGCTATATCCACACGACAAGTCGCTGGCTCTGGGCCAACGCGCTTCCACCATTCGACAGTGAAGTCACGCAACTTGGGCCTAATATCCGGCTTTTCGAGGAGTCCTGCCCACTCGGTAACCTTGACATTTGTTATGCCTGCACCACCACGCTTTCCATACATAATCCCACTTTTGGCCATCATCTCAGCCAGCCCGGTCTTGTCAGACATTGTCTCTGCAAAGGCTTCAAGAACCTCGACCTGCTCCTCTGACGTGTGCTGGTCTATTTCTATAGATACAAAATGGCCGATAAAGTATAGCGCCGAGTATTTGAGAAGTCCTTCGCTTACACTATTGCGAGGCTGTCGTAGGAGCTCTGCGCTGGTGATTAGCATCTTCCGATTGGCTTCTGAAAGACCCCATCTAAAGTCCGAAGCGCCGTGAGAACTATTCGTGAAATAGTGCCTCATCGACCGTTCCTTGAAGGTAACCGGTAGTGGCCCATCGTCGTAGATACTATCATGTTTATCGTCATCATCCTGCTTCAAGTCTTGGACTGCCGTGGCTCGACTGGCCTGCAATCTCGCAAGGACCTCTGTATCATACCCGGGACCGCCGACCCTCAAGAACTTGTCAAACAGCTCGCGTATCTCTTCGATGTCAAAATTGCTGTCCTGCGCGAGATACTTGACAAGGGATTGGATCTCAGCCAAAGTCAAGAGCCTTCTAGCGAAAGCGACCCAATGGAGCAACGACGCAGCAACCTCTTGGTGTTTAGGTGGCATACGGCGTTGAGATTCTGCGAGAAGAATCTCATAGATCTCGTGGAGGTTTTTGGGCTTGTCTTGACTAAGGGCGCGGAGAACAGCTCCTTCACGACCCAGATCATCAAAACGGCTGAGCAGATGCTGTGCGTACAGCATATCTGTCCGATGTTAACTATGTTTCCATACCTTAAAGAAGGAGTACTGACTTGGTGATACTTCTTCAATGGTGTCAGCAATTCTTTGCTGCACATAACGACTGAATCGTCTCAGATTGTTAAGAGAGTTGATCTCGCTCCAGATCAAAGCCCTAAGATCCTGAATCTGCTTCTTCTTACTCGCTTCAATCCGAGATACCTTTGTCCCCTCTGGGAGATCCTCCAACTTCTCAGGTCTCGAAGTAACAACCAGAGAAATTTTCAATCCCTTATCGTTGAAGTAATCGGTCAGAAACAGCTTGAAGTTAGCCCAATCACGAAGTTCATCAAGTCCGTCCAACACAATAAAAAGGTTAAACTTGGAGTCCGGCGCAAAAACAGCACCGAGAAGGTGCTCAACAAGCTGCTGCCAGATCTTTGTATCGATCTCAACATCGTCTCGAGCTATCTGGGCATTCAGCTTCTCACAAGCTGCATAGTTTGTTTCCGCGATGCGATTGATGACCGTGATGACACCGCAGAGCAGAAAAGCAAATGCGTCTTCTTGTTCACGAAAGTAAAAGTGCGCTACGCAAGTATGGCCTGTTTCATCCTCGCTAGCTCTTTGGGCAAGCTTGTCGTGTAGCGCGGCGGCCATGTGACTTTTACCAGTACCGGGTTCGGATGTCACTGCGAGGATGGGTCGAGTTCCGTCGGGGAGCTTTAGCCACTCTTCCCATTCAGGTTCGGAAAAGAGCCAGCTGCATGAGTCTGGGAGAAGAGTTTCCTTCAGGGCGTGATACTCGTGGTCGTCGTTGAAGACTATAGGCATGGCGTTGCGAATACTGTTGGAAGATGTCGGTTTGTTCGCCTGCGGTTTCTCCATCGTCTTTTCCTTCTTCTGTCCACCAAAGAGTTTGAGGATCTTGGCTATGTCGCCGCGAATATTCTCGGTGTTCTCATGAATAGTGTCGATGGTATGACCGACTCGCTCGAGCATCTCGGTGTGAGACTTCTGGTTCTCATCAAGCTGTGATGCCATGGCAAGAGTCTCCTCTGTGTTGCCGAGGATAGCAAATTCGGTCGCTTGCTGCAAATGATCCAAGTTCTTGTTCATGTTCGCTCTCGCACCACCAAGCTCTCCGTCGTCACCTTTGAACAGATTTGAGATCCATTTCTTGAAGCGACCCAGTTCGATATACTTGTGTGCAAAGCCGCACATGGTCAGAAGTGAGGTGAATACCTCCATCAGGCAGTTCTGATAAGCCTTGTCTTGCGGCAATCTCTTCTCCAAGATAGTAATCCGACCTAGGAAACTGTTCATGTCCTCAAAGAAGACAATGACGATATCATAGTCGGCAGAAACAGACCGACAAGCCTGAAGCATATAAGTCAAGGCGGTTCCAATGGCAGCGGCTGGTGGAAATGCCGGTGCTGCGGCGGCGATAATTTGGTTGGCGCCTTGTTCGACGAGGTCCAAATTGGAAGAAAACAGGGTCCTCAATCGATCGACTTTTCCCTTGTCGTGCCTAAACTTGTGAAAATTATTCATCTGATCGGTTCCGTAGTCAAGCATGGACTGGACATTGTCGAATTTGCGCTGCAGACCGAAGCCGACGATACTCTCATAGCTCTTGAGAGCTTCCTTCCATAGATCGGCAACATCTCGGTCATCATTCTTGAGCTGCTTCTCCAGCTCCACGCGCGCCTTTTTTGCTACCATGATGCGATAGAAAACTCAACACTATGAACGGAGAGACTGCAGTGCTAGATGTGATAGAGAAGGACTGTAAAAGAGAGAATGTTTAAAGGAATTGCAAACGGCTCTGCCTTGAGTGATAAATAAGAGGGGTTAATTTGTTGCCTTGCAAGGATTGATGCTCTCGTGCCTCATTACAACTAAAGTCTGTGACGCTATTGGTCCAATATTGGACCAGCTGAAGGCGCCGTCAGCGAGTTTTGTATGCAGTCAGCAATTAACAGGCCACAAGAAGGCTTAGCTTACCCTTTAGCATCCATGTTATCATTGATCAAACAGATAGAAAATTGATGCAGTTTTCGGAAACCTTTGCGGGGACAATTTTGATTCCATAAAACATTTAAATAACACCATACCCCATTGTTTACGATAATCTAGCCATGTCCACATTTTCCCTTGAATGTTTCGGCATATGACCTGGCCCTCTCTGCAGGTAGCCACCTGAGACCCTCCTCCAACTTCATCGGGTTACAGCACATCACCCGAAATGGCCGTTTTGTAGAGAGTGGCCAGAAACTGCATTGCCTTATGCTGTCTATGTGGCCTACAAGTGTTGTGATCGTCAGAAGAATATCGGGTCTTTTGGCTGCAAATGAGGGTGCTTTGTTCGAGATGAAAGATAGAGGCAAGGGGGTGCAATAAAACTTAGGACCTCTATCCTAAATGAGAAAAAGTTTTAGGTAAACTTAGTATAATTTTAGAAGATCTTAGACTTGATATTTTTAGGACCTTAATTTAATATGAGAATTCTTCTTGCACCCTGCGGAGAGGTTGCAGTGTCGTCGGCTTACTTGCAGCAGCCCGGTGCCTAAATTTTGAGTGCAAGGGTAAATTCGGCCGGCATTGCCGCTTACACGGCGCTGTCATACTTAGTGTGATGGACCTCCGGAGTCTTTGTGGCATGGACGGAAGCCATGTCATCATGGGCAGTCTTCTCAGCGATGATGGCAGCTCCCACGTCTGCATGATCCGCGCCACCGAATAGTGCATCCATGTGCTCCAGGGGCACCCCCTTAGTTTCTGGAATACAGAACCAGACGAAAACGAAGAGAACGATATTAATAGCACCAAACATATACATAGCGTAGCTGCCAAAAGAGTTACTACATTGAAATGCCAGGTAGACTTGGCGTAACTTACAATCCCTTCGCGGAAAGAAATATGGGAAAGATTTGTTCTGCAATGTTTGTTTGTTAGTTATTGCTTCAGAGAAAACGTAAATGGATACTTGCGGAGAATTATGCTTGCAATAGACTGACACTGCGTAGTCATCGCAACGGCCTGCGCACGAATATTCATGGAAAATATCTCTGAAGTCCAGATCCACACTGTTGCACCCCAAGAAGGCTTGAAGAACAGTGCAAACAGGAACATCAAGAAGACAGTCGCGATGCCCACACTGGAAGACTTGGATCCATCCTCAAGAGTCGGCGTCTCGGTGACTACGGCTGCGGCCGCGAACATGCAAACTGCTAGACCAGCAACGCCAATGAGGAGGAGAGGTCTTCGGCCTATTAAATCCGTCATCCAAGTAGCGTTCAGAGTGAAAAGAATGTTAAATGTTCCAGCTAACGCGTTGATAAGTTGGATCTGGCTGTTTGAAGTAAAGACCTTTTTGTAAATGATGGTGGAGTAGGTTGCGAGGGAGTTGTTTCCGGTGAGTTGTTGTCCAATATTGATAGTAGCCGCGAGGACTAGCGAAGTCAGGTAATGAGCATGAACAGTGCCGAAAAAAACTTACGAATGCGCTTTCTCACAGATTTATCTGTCCACAGTAACTTGTATCGGGCCCAGGTGCTGTTTGTCAGTTTCTTTTCAAATGCAATGGCCTGTCGTATATCTTGCATCTCTTCGGCAATAAGGTCTGAGTCCTCGCGGATTTCCGAGAGGGTATTGTATGCTTCTTCGAATCTGTCATTCTGGACATACCTGCAGCTTGATGAGCATCGCCTCAGACAGCGGGGGTCCGGACGACCTACCATCTTGGAGTCTCAGGACAGAAGAAAAGCCCCGAAATGATGATGACGGGGAAGAACATTTGAAGGATCATAACGATTCTCCAGTCCCATTCTCCGAGGCTCTCGGCGTTTTTAGAGCATCCATAGTTGATCCAATACGCCACAAAAGATCCTATAGCGAAGTTGAGCTGCCAGAAACTCATGATAGTGCCCCGAATGTTGGCGGGTGCTATCTCGTTAATGAATACTGGTCCAGCCGGCATCATCAGTCCCTGGCCGAAACCGGTGATGGCACGACCGGCGATGTAACCACCGATGACAGGAGGTGTAAATGTCGAAACAAAGGTCGAGATGATAACAAGTACGGCGCCTACCCACATACTCCATTTTCGGCCGTATCGGTCAGAGACCGGAGCCGACAGGAAAACACCTGTAAGACGAAAAGTATGAGCATTAAGCCGATAACCTAAAAGCGATAGACGATTACCTGTAATGATGCTACTTACGGCCATAGCGGTATTGACCGAGCCGATAGTGGATGGAGACTGGCCAGTAAACAGTCAGATCGACGATACACGGTGTTGGCGAGAGAGGATCATACGGGGTTATTGAAGTAGTTCATGAATTGAACTGATCCCTGGACTGCGTTGAAGGTAGAGGAATCATAGCCGTTGACAGCCATACAGGTGCAAGGAATGAGGCAAGAGAACCAGAGGTTCGCCTTCTTCGAGTTGAAGAGCATGGTGAGAAAGCGCTGCCTAAGCTACTGCGAGGAGCAGTGAGTTGCTGGCATAAAATGATGGTGAGAAGGGTAAAGTCGTCGGTTGAATGAAGTCTGGGCGGTTCATCTATTACATATGCCGGGGAAGGGATCCACAATCAGCCCCAGGTCTAGAATCATGTCGGTACGTAGACGTTGAGTTGGACAAGAACGGTTTAGCAGCGGCCGCCCTATACCGTTGTACTGACCAGCCCATCCGAGACCCTGCATCTGCATTGACAAGGTTACAGTGACAGGCTGCTATTTCCGAACTAGTCTTATTGCAGTGGGATAATTGTTAGTCAGCCGATTAAGTGCCCTTGACAACTCTTTCCCCTCTTTTTTCCATGTGTTTTCATCTTGTCACAGCTCATGGAGGTCCAATCGAAACAGTCACAATGAAACTACCGACGGCATGCTCGAGGTGCCGAAGGAGGCGCAAGAAGTGCTTCCGAACAAAACCTGAAGGTCCGTGTGATGCCTGTGCCAAGAAAGGACATGATCAATGTTCACTCGTCCCGACTCGTCCTGAGCCACGACGTGTTTCTCCACAGCCACAGCACGTCTCGGCCGAACAGAATGATCTGAACCCACAAGCTTGTCTCTCGCATGACCTCATTGAAGAACTTGTGGAGAATTACATTTACTATATACTTGACAGACCTCACACTCTCTTCCATCTACCAACCTTACGAGCTGCAGTGAGAGATGATACATTGGGAGATGCCTTGCTGTCCGCCATACTGGCATTTGGCTGTCGGTTCCATGATAAGCCTGAGATAGCATCCCTTGGACCTGCTTTCATGGAAAAGTCCAAAACCCTACTGAAGCTAGATATGGAGAATATCTGTCTTGAGAATGTTCAGACCTGCGTCTTGCTCGCAAATTTGTCGTCTTCGTCAAAGAATCCAGAATCTGAGGCTCTCTTTGTTACTCTTGGCATTCGTATGGCCGAAATTCTTGGTCTGGATCGTCCGGATCCGAAAGACTCTGAGGTTCTACGTGAAACAAAATGCAGGGTATGGTGGACATTATTCATGGCTGACCGTTGGAGTTCGGTCGGTCGCAACCTCCGTCGCGCCATGCCAGACTTTAACCAGGATACTCCCCTACCAATGGATGAAGATTATTTTCATCATCTTGATGTTGACCAGGGTAGTGAGAGATCTCCTACGGGCCCTCGTACACTGGGCCTTTGGGCGTACAACATCATGCTTGCAAAGAAGCTGGGGCCTATCCGGGACTTGAACAAGCAGTGGACTCAAGAGGATCTCTCCGAAGATTACGTGATGCAACGCGTCGCAGATCTAGCACAAGACCTACAACTCTGGGAGGCGGGTCTTCCCGAGGAAAAGAAAGCGACAGAGGAGAACCTCCGTGCACACAGTGCCAAACATCTCGGAGGACCGTTCCTCGCCATACATACAGGCTACCACCAGCATTTCGTGCTGCTGTTGTTCCGGTTCCTGGACCTTAATCGGGTGCAGACACCCAAGACGATCGAGTATGCCGAGCTCTGCAAGTATCACGCAAGGTCGATTAGTGAGCTCGTGAAACTCTCCCGCCAAGTACCAAATTGCGCAATGGTCTTTGGAGGAGTGGGCTACATGACAGTTGCCTCTTCAGCAGTGCTGCTGCATACGCTCATTTTCGGGCAGCAAGATGACACGGCTGATATCCGAGCCAAGTTGGAGTCAAATTATGAAACCATCTATGAGCTTCAGAAATACTGGCCTTCGATACAAAACTCAGTTAGTAGAAAAGCTTGTGTTAGTGGTCAAATTCTGACAAAAAGTACAGGTAAAACGTCTCGAGCTGTTCCAGAAGACCTGTACGAGGCCCAATGCAATGCAAACCTACAAATTCGACAAGTGGATGGTTAGATTTTTGGTGGAACACCATCTGCCGCTGGATGAGCCTGAAGGGGATCTATCGCCTGGTGAGGTATAACATGACATTTAGCTTCCAGAGTGAATGTTTGCGTTGATATCTGCGTATACGTTAATGAGTTGAAGGATTTCTTTATAATTATTCGTTGCGCCGTTTAGTAGATCAGTCGTGTTGAAAGCTCATGGAGAGGCGGGATGGGAGACGTGAGACGGCGGAACATCTGATCATAATGTAAAGTGACGAAGGGGGCATATTTATCTTCTCGGGCCGTATCTACCAAGTCCCACTCATAGCAAACAACAGAAACCACTGATTAGTATACAACAGAATCTACTGACTTCTTGATCCATGCGCTAGCCTAACTATCGTGAATCGCGCGCTTCAGACTGGTGTCCTGTGTTTACGTCCCCAGCGGATTCCGGGGCCTAAAAGTTGACTAGTCCACAAGCGTTATCATGGGAGTGGGGTCGACGTCGGGATTTGTTTGTTTAACCCGACGGCTGACAAGTGTCGGGAATCGCTCCAAGACCGCCACGGCAAAGTCATCGTCGGGATTCGCTTGATTAGTCCGACAACTTGAAAGCGTCGGGAAAAACTCCAAGACCGCGACAAAGCGGGGCAGCTGAAAAGGCCTTGATTCGTGACGTGCATCTATTGGTGGGCTTGATGATGTGGACAGGGTTAGTAATGCCACTGCAGACATACCTCAGCCCACAGTCCATACAGGCCAGCACGTGATGCACCCTAATTTCCTCGGTCCATGTTACACGAAGTTCTAATAATGCAGCCAGGTGGCGTGAATAACCGTTTGAGGAAACGGCAAAGTTTTGTTACGCCCGTTGCGAGCTGTCAACTGCCCCTGGTACCTCGACATTGAGGGTGGGGACGGAGACCTAAGCCTGGTGCCAGGGATAAGACTTGACTGCCACGGGATGCGGCCCATGGGGTACGTCAGAGTCCCAATTGCAACTCTCTATCACAGGATCTTTTCACGTGTAAACAATGTAGCAGGATTGTTATGCGAGGTTACTCTAACAACTCAGCAAGAAACACCCATGTCATCTTCGACGCATCTAGACCTGCTCAAAAACGTAAGCAATCAGATAACGAAAAAACTAACGGATAATCCCGTTGCATATTGCACTAACTCATGCAGTCAAGACCTGACCCCTGCTCCGACATGTCGTATAAAAAGTGGCTAACCTGAACCGTCTAGGATGAAAAAGTTCCACTCTCGCAGCCCTAAATTTCCCCCAGAACAGATGACGCAAAAGGGAGACAATGACAGTTTGTATGGTCAAAGCCACGGTTATTGTGTAACCACCTGTCTTAGAATAACCTCCCCAGCCCTTTTTTCATATCAGGAATTCCTACATTGCGCCCCCAACTAGCGGGTAATTAGCTTGCAGCCTGAAACTCAAGGGTAAAATAGGAACCTATCTTACATAAATCTTAAATAGCACAGTCCCCTTCTAGTTTATACCAAGACTCTGTTTCTCCCTTTATGGTATTCAAGATCTGTTTCTCACACTATATTATCTGGAGAACCTTCTGAAATCACCACTTACCAGACTTCACATCTAGACTTATACAAGCATATACACGCTACCATGAGTCCCTCATGCAGATCTATCAAACCTCGCTTCACGTCACTTTCACCTAGCCCTTCATTTTCAGAAGGGTTGAAAAAGGCTGATAGAGCCTGCGAAAAGTGCACACGCACGAAGAAAAAATGCGACAAATCGTTACCTGGTTGTTCGCGCTGTAAAAGGTATGTCGGAATCTGTCCGACACAAGAGCTATGACTGACTGGCCAGGCTCAGGAACAAATGCTGTTATGACTACGTATATACTCCCTCAGTCACTACTGTCATAAAACCGGAGAATATCATAAAATCTCCACCTCTCATACCGGGAACGCTGAAGCCATATCTTGACGTTTCCAGCTCTATGATCTTGAGCCTACTCTCTTCACGAAACACCATCCCGGACCACTCTATTAAACACTATTTGGAGACTATAAACCCATACCTTACTATAGTTCATCCAGAACTCTTCGCTCTGCGAACCAAATTTACCGGGTCGGACTCGTTTTCCGATCAAGAGCTTCAAGACCCTGCGAGGACACTTCTGGTTGTGTGTATGCAGCTCTTTTCTGAAAATGATGATTCAGGGATCAAAGGAGAAGAGAATGCTCATATGCCGACATACCGGGCTGCCAAGCAAATTTTGAGTATCCTGCGAGCCCTTGATAGCCCAAGTATTGAGCTTATTCAGTGCTCTATCCTGCTCGCATTCTACGAGTATACCCACGAGGATCTTGGGCGTGCCTACGTCAGCATTGGAGATGCTAATACTATGGCTTTGATTCTACACGTGGGTCCCGGGAAATACTTTGAGGATGAGCGGGAAGCTTTGATCCCGTATGAGGAAGAAGAACGTCGCTGCGTTTACTGGAGTCTCTTTGTGCTCGATCGCCTGGTCCAAACCGACTATTCTCTTCTTCATATGCCGCACCAGATACCACCTGCTGTTGTATCTCCTCCCGCGGCCGATGATCTTCTACCGACGAATCATTTGCTCTGGTACGATGAGGGTCAGTCACCTTACTACGTCACTCAGCGATATCCTGCGGATACTGCATTCTCGGTGCCTGTCGGGGCTTTTCAGAGGAATTGCCAGTACGCCATGCTCTATACCGGAACACCTCTCCCTCAATCCCATTCAGATCCATCGGCTTACGACTGGGCTAAGCCTACTCTCACCTCGATGTTGCCTATCAGTAGTTTAGACCTATAGGCGCTGTCTAACTTTACGAATCTATATGTTGTATCATGATTTTCAACGTGCACTGGCGCAATGCCAATTTGCAAAGCCCAACTGACTCCGTCGATTATAATGGTACGCACCTTCTACAATGTTGCGACTCGCCATCCCTCAGTCGCGTCGCTCTACAATGACGCTTTCCATGTTTATCGCATTTCCCTTGTTGACCTGTCTTCATCACCATCCCAATCCGTCGCCATCATTGTCGTTGTGATACAACTTCTCTATTAAATTAGCACAAGACACCACTCAAAACCTCACATCTACGACTCCAAACCTCGCGTCTATCTACCATGATTGAGCCAATCACCGTTCGCCTGACGATTTGGCAGGCCACTGCCTCAATTGTCACATTGCTGATATCCCTCTGCATTCTTATCTGGACTGTATACTCGAAACGCGAAGACTGGAAGATTGGCCGGACTCTTCCGTACGAATATATTCCCCTTCTTTATACGTGCTAAACCAATTGAATAGAGTGAGAAAAAACCGTGCACCTTGACTAAGTCAAAATATATCGACCCTCTCGCCGCACAGATCAATACACTTGAAGCTGCCACTAAGGAGTTCTCTAGAGACTTTAATAACGCAACCAAGAGGCTCAGGAGGATAAGAAGGAGGAAAAAATCATTCAGCAACTTGAAGCCACTATCTCCACCATCAAGTCTTGCCGATGTAGGAGCAAGATGCCCCCCTCCTGTGGTGTCCATTGGTACCTCGACCGAGACAGATGGTGCGAAGCTATCTCGCACCGCTTCTCTGCGATCTGGCATGATGAAGAGGAAGCCGTGGACCTCTGACTTTGTGTACTTCCGACATGAGGGGGCAAGGGGATATAATAAAACTTAAGACCTCTATCCTAAGTCTTAGGTAAATTTAGTATAATTTAGTATAGATTTAGATGATCTTAGGCTAAGTTTTTCCGCACCTTGGTTCAATATGAGAAGTCTTCCTGCCCCCCCGGGCGGGGGGGAGAAGGAAAGAAGAGCGGTTCTTGGTGGCAGCTTCAAGTGTATTGATCTTTGTGGCGAGAGGGTTGATATCTTTTGACTTAGTTAAATTGAACTTGCACTGATTCTTTTCCACGCTATTCAAG
The DNA here is from genome assembly GCA_013755755.1 of Fusarium sp. NRRL 25184. Taxonomy (NCBI): domain Eukaryota; kingdom Fungi; phylum Ascomycota; class Sordariomycetes; order Hypocreales; family Nectriaceae; genus Fusarium; species Fusarium sp. NRRL 25184. Next base: position 47,636 of record JABSSZ010001060.1, read on the forward strand.
CGAGCATCCATGTTTTCTTGTCTCTGGATCAGGCTTTCGATAAGCTTAGCAGCCCAAAGGTTAATCTATGGCCAGCAATCATTCACCAATTACCCAACATTTGACTGAAACTCAAGTAGTATGCTGCCAATATCCTTAAACTTTATTAAGTTCAGTACAAGACGCCCTCTCTACACATATAACCCTACCTTCCCTTGCCCTGTAGGTTTATTCTTCTGACTCTTGCACCACTTCTACACAAGATGGCACACTCGAAAAACTCGATTTCTTCATTTTTGCATCGCCGCATCCCATGGTCCCGTCGCCGCCATGCCGATGTACACGCCTTACAAGAAGATGAAGAATTTCTTCTTCCGAAATCGGCATCAAATCTTGTCGAAGATGCCACAAGCATAGACGAGCTCACTTCCGACGAGGCATCCCTCTCTGGTCAGTCACTAGATCCGCAAGACGATGTCGGATCTCATGGCGATACACTGCCATGTGGCGATGGTTCTCCTTCTCTAAGTTCTCTTCAGTATTGCAGATCCTGTTAGCTAGCCAGAGCTGCTCCCGGATATGCTGAGCGCGTCGCCAGGTTGATGGATCGCTTATGCTGCGCGGCTTGTAAATGCGAACATCCCGCAATACTGTTTTCTCTGTCATCTCGTCAGAGTTCATCGTCGTCTAGAACCTGTATTGCGCATTAAGGGCATTTGAGCGTTTGTCCCCATCTTAAACTCTCGTTGGAAGACATCAAGTCTTGGCGAACCATGGGAGAATGGGTAGATCTCGAATGCAAAGAAGAGGGATGCCCATGCCCCGGCGCCAAGATCCAGTACTTTGTTCTCGACTACTCTCCTCCGATAGACGACTTTGTATCGATTGGGTGGACCGCAAAACCAGATGACATCACCCCCAGGCGGTCCTTTTTGCAGCAATGTATTTCGAAAACTAGTCAACTACATGCACTGTGTTCGTCATTATTTTGCCCAGCGTTTGACACCACTCCGGACCGCCTATTTCAACAAGAACAATTCAAAGACGTTGGAATGGCATCAGAGCCAATAATACTTAAATGTCGCTGCAATTGTGGATTTGGTGTCCGCTACGACCAAGAAACGAACATGGTCAATGCAGGCTGCCTCTTGCACCTATCGGATAGTCCAGATAATTTCACACCACGAGACTGGATTGAGATGCTAGACCCAAGTAGTTACGGCCACTTCGAGGATCCTGAGACTCAGAACATCACCTGGTGTAACGATCGTTACTGTATGACAACACGCGAGTTATTTAAATTTTGTACTATCATCAAGTTTTTTCAAGGCGACTACTTTCGCGAGATGTTAGCACAAAACCTGGATGATTTGGACCACGAAGTTCAGCTAAAGGTGAAAGCTTCTATGCGTCCAACGCCATCATGGCGTAGATAGGGAAAGAAGATGAACTGCATTACTTGCTTTCGCCAGTATGAACTACCTGTTGCTCCGTTAGCGCTAGTTGGTCGGAGTGAACCCACCGGCGTGCCCTATAAGGCTCAGTGGAGCATCCCTGTTAGGTGCACCCAACCAACCAACGTCCATCATGTTCTAGCGAGGTCTCTGCGCATGCACCAAGACCCATAAGCCGACTTCGGCATTGAATAAATTTATCTAATCTTTCTCCGCAGCGTGGGCATGAGTGTTTATGGTTTGAGTTTGCGTCGAGATGCCGAGAGCCGATTCCGGAGATCCGGATACCACTGGTTCAGCGGTGATCCAAATCTCAACGGTTTACTGCAGTATCCGAACAACCGCAGAGGCACTAACAATTATGTATGCTAAGGATATCAATTTCCAAAACAGATCAGCACCGCATCAAGAATCTTACGTGGCCTGCAATCTGACGAGCGCCACCTTTCAACATCTCCTCATATCAGCTACCGAGGAACCACTGTCTCACTCACAGTCAGTCAATTGGGGCACAAACGTCTCTATTCCGCACCTTCGTCAACAAATCACCAAAGCCCCAGCTTGTCATACAATAAATTGCCTTGGCGTTCTCACATCAGATTTTAAAGGGGCTCTACGGAGTAGCGAGGCCCCAACTGTGCAACCAACCTCGTAATGCTAGCCCTGTAATTGGAGCACCTCTTAATTGCGGCTTACCATCGTTGAAACCACCTAACCATTTTAGGGGTAGCTAGCAAAAACGTTGAATTAATTGTCTCAGTTTGTTATCTCCTTGTTGACTCTCTTAAAAATGCCCTTGGTCCGCTTTGACTGTGACAAGCTGGGTCTGTTCACTTTATCCCATTTTGGAGTGAGAAAATTGCAGCCATGTCGTTGCTTGACGCTTTAGACTCGTCGTCCACGAGGCTCTTATTAGCATGTCTCTTATTAGCAGGCATCGCCTACACCCTCTACCGCTCAATGCTACCCCATCCCTTAGCGGACATTCCCTACAACGTCTCTGCGACCAATCGTATTCTGGGCGATCTTCCAGACGTCAAGGCCGTCGGGAGCTTGACCGACTGGTTGGCGACGCAGGCGATTAAACACCAATCACCGTTATTCCAGGCTTTTATCCGCCCATTTGGGAAGCCGTGGGTTGTCGTCGCTGATCATTATGAGGCCGCTGAGATTTGCACGCATCGGGTGAAGGAGTTTGATAGAGGGACGTCGAGCACAGCTGTTTTTAACTGTGTTGTGCCGGGGGCGCATATCACGCTTACGAGCTCAGATCCACAGTTTAGGAAGAATAAAGAGCTTGTGAGAAATTTGATGACGCCGTCGTTTTTGTCAGAGGTGAGATGATAGTATCGCGCTCATGATCGGGAAGCTGATTTGAGTAAAGGTATCTGCGCCTGAGATTTACGACAAGTTCTCTCGTCTGGTTGAGCTCTGGAATATGAAGACTGAGCACGCCAATGGAAAGTTCTTCTCAGCCTCAAAAGACGTACACAACGCCGCCCTTGATATCATTGTCTGCGCCGCTTTCGGCCTCGACACACAACATACCCAACTCGTCAAAGAAATTCAGGAACTCACTCCAGAAAATAACCCCTCATCAACCAAGATCGACGGCGAAATCGTGTTCAAAGAGCTCCCTCTCAATGAAGAGCTCAACGCCTTGGCCACTGTCGCCGAGAGTGTCGCCAAGATCATAAAGACACCTTCTCCGCCACTATTCCACTGGATGTATCGAACTTTCTCGGCGACCCTCAAGAACGCCTTTGCCCTTACCAAGCAGTTGCAGGAGCGAGAAATCGCTAATGGCATTGAGAGAAGAGCGAATGGAGAGGCTATGAAATGTGCGCTTGATGAGATCTCTGTTCGAGAGGAGGCGTTGGCGAAGAAAGAGAGGAGAGAGCCTGACTATTACTCTCAAGTGATCATTAGTGAAGTAAGTGCCTGTGTCGCTCGGCCTGAAGCATTATACTGATCCTGTCATAGATGATGACTTACCTGATTGGAGGCCACGAAACAACTTCGTCAGCTGTACGATGGGGTTTAAGTTATCTCAGCGCGGAGCAAAGAGCCCAATCCGAACTTCGCAACGCGCTCCAACAAGGTTATCCACAAGCTAAATCCGAGCGACGTGCGCCTTCACTCGTTGAGATCATCCAGACTCGTGTTCCTTACCTCGATGCAGTCGTTGAAGAGATTCTTCGCTTGTCATATCCTTTTGGTATGACTCTGCGAGAAGTTCAGGTCGATACACAGATCTTAGGCGCTCGTGTACCAAAAGGCACAACAGTTGTCTTCTTATCAAACGGTCCAAGCATATTATCTCCTCCAATCGACTTTGACGAATCACGAAGTAGTGAATGGGTCAAGTCTCGCAAACCAAAGCCTTTGGAGAAGGACTATGACTACTCGAGTTTCAAGCCTGAGAGATGGCTCAAGACGGCTGCTGGTCCCGATGGGAAAGAAGACCTGAGCTTCGATTCGCAAGCGTTCCCGATTCAAGCTTTTGGACTGGGTCCTCGAGGCTGTTTTGGCAGGAGGATGTCGTATCTCGAGATGAAGATCTTCTTCACTCTTGTCATCTGGACGTTTGAGCTGTTGCCGTTGCCAGCTGATGTTGCGAAGCCTAAAACAGTGTCGTCTTTGACTAGAAACCCTGATAGAGTGTTTATCAAGCCACGGAAGGTCGTGTTGTAAAAGAAAAGATAGAAGGATATAAATAGATTTGAAGTAAATGGGATATTATGCTATGCTGATGCGGTGCTTTATGCTTCCAAGATATTCCGATACAAACCCTCAAAATAGTACAAATGCAGAATCAACTATTGGGAGGCACTAGCCTCGATATTTCCGAACGCCTCACCCTGATGTCCCCGTCTCACTCACACTCCCGAACTTGCTATCAACCTTCGTTGTCGCTGGACTAGGTTCACTCAACAAGCCCCCTCTATCATGCAGCACTAAGTCGTCCGGTTCCACCAAAGTAGTCCCATCAGTCCTCGACATCTTAATAGTCGCCAGAGATCGTTGCACAAATATTCCCTCTGTGCTGCTGTTTGAGCCTTGTGGAAGAATTTTCCATGACCTTGCTCGTGCTGCGATGGCGCGGAAGATTGGTTGCATGTGAGGCATACAGGCTACCAAGATGCCTACGCCGCTTTCAATATTGGACCATACGACGAATCCTTGTGCGTCGGCTGTTATTTGACCGTTAGAGAAAGAGTTTGGTGAGAATGGGAATACTTACACGATGAGTTCAAGGTTCTCATAAAGTCAAGGAGGTAAGGGATGCGGATACAGCTGGCTGCAATGAGACTAGACGAATGTTAATAGGAAAGCTACAGCGAGGAATGGAATGCTCTTACAAAATACCAACTCCAAAGATTACCATAACGCCAGCCTTCTTCTTCGGTTGGAGTCCCAGAGAATACAACTGCGTTAGCGGTAGCACAAACATCCAGATATCAAGAGCAATATTGACACCGGCGTGAAAAAAGATGATTGCTGGGGTATTAAGTGTGATCCCGCGAGGAGGATACTCTTTCCATCCATCCCAGAGTAAATGGATGGGTTGTCGCTGCAGTGCGCCGCATATGATGACGATGATTGTCGTGGTGATGTTGAAGGCGATAGTACACTTGATGATCATTCTGAAGGTTGGATCAGGGAATGTTCGGAGGAAGAAATAGAGTATTGAGAGTTTGATGAGGCAGAGACTTATAACGTAGGCGTATTGAACGACGAGGAGATACTATACTTGTTAGGAGAGGTCGATGAATAAGTGTATGGACTTACTATATAAAACGTGGTGATGGTACTGTCGTCAAGATTCCAGATATTCCGGCCCAAGCCCGCAAATGTCACTGCACAGAATAAATAATCAGCGGGTTGCACATTTATATGATTGAGAACTCACTCAGGCCCATGATGATGCATTGAACTCCGGTAAAGACCTAGAATGTCAGTAAATCAACATGACGCATGAAGAACATCCTTACCGACGCCGCGATGATGAGGTAATCGTCAGCACCCCATTGTGAAAAGCGATACGATTTTGTGACAGTTCGAAGGACGATGGAAAACACCGCTATCCCGAGAATCGTGTAGTTTATCCCTCTGATGTTGTGATCGTTGTCGAGCTCTGGCCTGCCGCAGTTTGTGTGCTCAAGCTTGAGATAGTCTATCCAGCAGCCGTAAATGTGAGTAGCTTGATCCTTGTAAAGCTCATCTTGAACGTTTCCTACCTAATAGGTCTCGTATCGGACATGCTATACGGATACTTTCAGCTACCTTATCGCTGAGTTTGTCATCATAACATATTCGTTCTTTATTGGCGGTCGAGAATGTCGGCTTATCGACGAATTGCGAGAAACATTTGATCTACAACTGATTAATAAACCCATAGCGCGAGATAGACGAGGGTATACACACGGCACATGGCGATACGTCTTCTAGCCGTTGAGCAGTGGTCGGCGAGCTAGCACAAACTTGCTGGAATATACACGGTAAAATGAGAATAAACAAGCGTAATATCGCGAATAGCTTCATGGTGGTCTACCGCGCAAGCGAAACATCGAAGAGAAAAGGCACCAAAGAGCTTTAAAACCGCGGTCACACTGTCTCATTAAGAATTCAGGGGCACGGACTAAGAGTGTTTTGCTTTGTCGACACTAGGCACTCCATTGGTCTGGATTAGACGAGCTTCCCGTACTCTGAACCAATGGTGTCGTGTTAGTCCGTGCTCATCACACCGAATGGGGCTAGAGGTAAGATCTTCGTGCTTATGCATTCCAGGGTTGCAGATTAGGCTTATTCTTGCTATGCTATCGGGTGGGAGATTGGCGCGGGGGTTCTTGGCAGGGCTTGGTTTGGGGTCTGAGGTTAATCTGTTGGTGGTGAGGATGGGTCTTGGCGGCGGAAATGTTGCCGGCAGGGCAAGCCAATGAGATCATTAACTGGGTGCTTTGATCACTTGGATTATGATCTGATCAATGCTCTATACCCTTTAAGTAGGTAACAAACTCTGTGATTCGATTGAGCTTCTCTTTAAAGATGCCTCACACACTGGAGACTTCATGCGTAGAAGAGCCTGCGCCGTCTTGGACGGTACAGGTCTCTGTGACGAATACGAGTGTGAATGAATCGGAGCCAAGTCTGGTGAAGTTTATTGACTCAGGCACCTCCTGTGGCTGACTGTCATGCCGGATATTAAGCTGGAGGCTGTTGGGTTCAGATATTCGGATGCCGGCTGAACTTTATTGTTTACGGAATGAAGGCTTTGCGGATCATCCATACCCGTTGATCCACATCACTTCCGGGTATTACAAGGCGTGTTCGAGATCTAGCATCTGGCTATATCCGGCATGGCGCTCAGGCTGGAAGCATTCGTCCGCTTTGTGAAGGGCTACAGACAACTTATGATATATTCACGGAATTGGAATCATTATTGGTAGAGGATATAGAACAATGGGAAGCTAGTCAGTGAGCAGAATTGGTCAGCTCCAAATACACGGGCTAAAAAATAAACAGCAATTCTATCTAGCAAACTGCGCCAGCATACAAGGCATGCGGATAAAGTGTAGTCGCCTTAAATTTAAAAACTTCTAAACATGTAGATAAATGCAATCTTTTCAGCAGTGGAATGGCCTCAATTTATATCGCAGGCTGTCGTCGATGCTGTAAACGCCGTTATCAAAAATCCCCAGGTCTAGGGTTAGCAGCATGGATCAAACTCATTATATAAGCGGGAAATTCACCCCGTCAGCGGGAAATCCCCAGTGGGGACATTTCATAGTCCAATCAAATTCCGCGGAGATTGCCAAGATGAAGCTATAACAATTCATCCTGGAGATGGATCCGAATGTGGAGTTTTAGATCTATTCAAGTATCATCTTTTCGGACCTCCTCGGCATTTGACGAAGTCCGATCCGATGTCAGGTCAGTATTTATTACCCCCTCTCATCTTCTCAAATCCTTTTTTAAAGCCCAGCCGCTCTACATCATGCCTCGGATATCGTCTCTTTTCCGTCAACGGCTGATCCTTGCGGCGAAAGTAGCCGCTGGAGCCTCCATCACTGGCGCAGCAAGCTTTCACCTCCTTACGCGAAAATGTTACTTTGAACCATTTGGGCCGGAAAATGGCAGATCATTATATGAGCATCCAATGCTGAAGCAGATCAATCCTTGGAATAAACCGGGTTCTGCTGACTCGTGCGTGAGAGAGGTGCCATTTAACAAGATGGATAAGGTGCTTTTGGAGGATGCAAAGAACGGAGGAACCAAGTTGGTTGAGAGGTTCATTGCGGGAATGTGGGGAGGTTTTGGTAAGGGTTAGGAGAACCGGTAATTTAACTTTGATGCTGAAAATAAGCAGGATATGGTATCCAACGGAGAATCATGGCATTCTTCAAGAACGAGGCGAACAAGAACGACTTGTGGGAGAAGCAAGATCTCTTAGAATCTACCTATGAGCCTGGTATGCTCCCCTATCTAGACGCATTACCCCATCTGACGTGCAATAGGTACATACTTCACAAATCACTTTGTTGTTCTATCAAAAACACCAACATGCATCACGATGAGAGGTTGCTTCGATCCTCACCAGTCACCTCCGTCGCCAATGAATGTCGACAATCTCGTTGAGATTCGCGCGGAGCTAGATGAAGTAAACCAGGTGGCGGTTCTCAAACTCCAGGTCATCACGTTTGATGGAAGGAATGAAGCGAGTGATGAGGAGGACCCGTTTGGCGGATTTGGAGGGTGGCTGCACCGGCGATACTCGACGCTGTTGGTTGAGTCAGGAGCCAGAAACTGCTTGTTATGAGTATGTTGAGGGACATGATATCAAAAGCGAAACCTCTCGACGTGGACTTCAGGCTGGCTCCAAAGCCCGTCAGTCCAAATTAGACCAGAGCGCCTGATTTTGATGGTACCGTCCAAACAATTCATAATTCTGTACACTATATACAACCATGCCTCTCACACCTCCAGCTCTGGATCAGCAAATATCGTCAAACTCAGCCCATGACAAGTGACTCCCGTCTTTTGTTAGTACTTCGTCGACCTATCCAGCCTTACCAATACAGCTTTCCAGTGTCCATGGCCTCTTCTCAGTCTTCAATACCTCAAGCTCATCCTTAAAATCCTGTTTCCAAGCATCTTCCAAACGAATAGGATTCCAACCAACCCAGTCGTTTCAACTCAGTATCTTTCGTCGACTTTGTGCCCGCCCATCCGCGTTCTGCAATATCAGTAAGGCCAGCTGTGACCTCATCTGCCAGCTCTTGTAAAGTAACATCCCGAATCTCCTTTGATGGAGGCGTATCTTGACGAGGTAAGATTCCGTCATCGAACGCGGCATCAAGACAGTCTTGCATGATCTCTGTCTGGAAAGCTCTCCCAACAGCTGGAAAAGAATGCCATTCTTCCCAGTTGGAACTTGGCCTACTCCAAGGTCTTGCCGATCCAGAATAGTTCGAGTGAGAAGCACAAAGGCGTCAGCAAGATCCTCAACATGAACCCAGTCCCAGTTGGCAGTCTCATTCAACTTGAACCCATGTCCGTGCTGAACAACGTAGCGCATTATGATTGGTATAACGATGCCCTGTTGGTTGAAAAGTCCTTTACCAGCCCCAAAGATCACTGGCGTATTGAGGCTGACAGCTTGCACACCAGTCTCTTCAGCTGTTGTCAAGACACGAACCTCGGTGGTTCTCTGAGGATAAGGGTCTCGCACGTCTTCAGACTTCAAAAACTCGTAAATAGCATTCCCGTCCGCATCATTCCATTCTCTATCCGGATACGATTTTTGAGTAAGCGGCCGATCCGCTAAATTGGTGCAACCTGAAATGTGCAATAGACAAGGCGGGGGGACACCTGGTTCAACGCGACGAGCGAGACCCCTCACAAAAGCTTCGGCTCCGTCTGGAACAAAACCCGAGCCAGCGTTGATGATCAGTTCGTAATTGGAGGCGATATCTCTGATGGAGTCGACGTCATGGAGACTAGCGCATTGAATGGGATTAACGCGGTCGCCGTAAGTCGAGCGAAGTTTGGCGGTAGCGTCACCACTTCGGATGAGGCGATCGATGGTGAGGCTTTTTAGAACCTCGTCTTGGGCTTTTACGAGGTGGTCGAAAACGGTACCACCGACATAGCCTGTTACACCGGTAAAAAGGATTCTTTTGACAGGAAGGCGAGACATGATGACAGTCCAGGAAAAATGAAACGGATTTGATGTTACCTAATAAGTTTTTATATTATATCTAACTTATATAAAAATAAATAAAATAAAATTAGTAAAAAAGTAGTACTTTAAATTATAT
>JABSSZ010001062.1:0-46242 GCA_013755755.1 Fusarium sp. NRRL 25184
ATACATACATACATACATACCTACGTGATGAGACAACTCTCTCCTGTAAAAATTCTTTCTTGGCACGCACTGTTAGTGCAGTGCTAGGAGCGGGATTTTCTGCAGGCCACGCGACCACACAAAAACTGCGGGGACGCTATCGGCTCCCTAACAGCAGTTTTCAGAGAAGGAATTTGGAGAGTTCGCCTTCTCTGGCAACACCTTTGTCGGATCTAATGGCGGCACCTCAGAACCAGAACGCCTTAGATATCGGAGGACGGTGCCCATGGCATCGGTAGCGACATCCTCCCGATCAACGACGCCGATTGCGATGGGTTTTTCCCCTTTGAAGACAAGCCGCACCGTCGGCCTCTGATTCCTTCCCAAGGTTTTTCCCTGCCGCCACGACATACGACTACGAGCTACAACTTGGTTACTGGAGATTGTGGACTGCATCAGCAGATGTAGTGATGCGTGAGAGAATTCTGGTCGGTGGAAAAAGTCGACAGTATGCCCCTGAACCCGCTGACGGGTGACGGGCTCGAGAAAATACAGCGCCTTTCGTGCCTTGGTATGCTGGATGGTGAAGGAAGCGGGGTTCCCTGTACCTAGCTAGCTCAGCACGTCTTTTGCTCCAGTAGGAGATTTGGCTTCGTTACAGCCACCCAGACGAAAAATACACATACATACATACATACATACATACCTACGTGATGAGACTGAAGCCGGTCAGGACGGGGACAACGGCAGCGCTGACCTTGCCATTAGTGAGATGATCTTTACTGGACCTGCCGAGGTGCTCCGTCAGGACCAAGTACGTGATGAAGAATTGAGTCGGTATGAAAGAGATCTTGAGACAATGAAAGGCTGCTGTCTCTATTGCCGCGTAGAAGGAAAATCGTTTGAGCATACCGTAACAGCTTGTGCTCGACGTTTTGATTGGATTCGAGCTAAGCAAAAAGCACTTCGAGACTGTCAGAGCAAGAAGAAGGAATGGATGGACCGGCACGCTGTGTGCTGGAAGTGTTACCAGCCGCAAGAGATCTGCCGAGCTGCGGATCCAGAGTACGAAGGGGACAACTCATGCCAATACCCAGATATGGTAATGCCTCTATGCTTTGGCGCATTTAGTCGACCAGGCCGTACTAAATGGTTCTTGAAGCATTTTAACGAGTCATTTAAGACATGCCAGGAATACATGTTGTGGCTTGGTAAAGGTGCGTCTCTAGGCGGTGGTCGATGTGTGAACGCCAATTGCGTGGCTGCAATCTCACAACAATCTGGCGACGATGTCTGTTAGACCTCATTGAGCATTCTACTCTAGTATACTAGTCGGTAACGGGGCCCGTTACCAGTTTTAGGCCAATCAAAACTATTGAATTCGACATGGGCTCCCTAAAATCGTAACGGGCCCCGTTACTATCTAGGTCGTGTTTACAAGAACGCGAAACGGGCCCCGTTCCGCGATGCAGTGATCCGTGCCATCCATGCTGAAATCATTGCGCGAAGTTAAAAGCCAACCATAGACGATTGGAATTACCCAACTTGACTTTTGCTGAAAGTAGACGTTTCGCAACGTCATTGGCTGTTAATCCCTGTAATGACCCTATATTCCATCTTCATTGCAAAGAAGCTTCTCAATAATACGCCCCGAGGCAACTTGTCGCCGCCATTGTATTCCTGGCTACTACTGTTGCTGCCCGACCTCAGATCAAGAGGTTACCCTCCCTCGATAAGATGACCGTTGCCGAAGCCAATGATGCTTGTGGCGACAATATGATTATTCAATGCTGTGAACGTCTTGACGATGAACAAACTGGCATCGTTATTGGCAACGATCCCGAGCTACTTAATGATCTCGACACCGGACATCAATGCTCTGAGCTTGACATGGATGCTATAGGCGTTGCCAACCAGTTCCTTAACAATGAGTGCTAGGCCAATGCGGCTTGCTGCCAGCCCAACTCTCCAACCGTAAGTCCTGATCCGTATTCACTACCGATAAGGCTACTAATGTTGTCAAGGTTGATGACGGTGACATCTATGGGAGGACTGCGGCCTATAAGGTTAAGCTTTAGGCTGCGAACACAGGTGATGAATGACAACACGATATTTTTTTCCCCGATATAACGTCAGCATTCCTTGTGTTGCGATGAGATCCACACTTGACCAATCTCAGCGCGCCGTCCTCTTCAATTCCACTGTAGCTCCGAGAACCCACAAAGCGTGCACAGATAACCACCCAACAGCATGCACAGGCCAGATTTGTTATTTTGTCGAATTACCACCACGACTGCGTACAGTAGCTACCGTACAAATACCAAAAACTCTAGACTGTCTAGTTTCTAATCTCGCGTTGGTGCTACAACTGGCATTGGAGGAGTTTGCGACGAACTGGAATCTCTTTCTAAAGAGTCTTTGATCGCTCTGGTTCGCCAACATCGAGCATACATCGAGCGCCTGGAAGAATTGCCGCCATCATTGGCCACGAAGCCAACCACGACGAAGTCATCATTTGGTGATCCAAAAGGATATTTTAAAATATTTGGGCTCGATCCTAGAACCCCGGAGAACATCGATCAGATCTTGACCATCTATTGTCGTGCCTCAGCATTAAAATGGCACCCAGACAAAAATGGCGATGACCCTGAGAAAACTCAGAAATTTCAGAAGCTCCAGACCGCATATGAGGTACTTTCAGATCCTGAACAACGCAATCGTTACTTGAATTCTTAGGGTTAGGGTTCCGGCCTTTTCTAAAGCAGGGAAAGTTGAAGAATGATGTTCTATCAGCCAAATCTCCATCGACTAGCGGACAACGCAACTTGGCCGACAAAAAGTATATTGGCTTGGTGTTCTTGCATCTGTCAACCGAGAATTAGATTAATTCGAGATCGAAGCTCTGTTTACCATAGAGTCAAAGCATATTTTAACCTCAAGTACCGCATTCAATATATAAAGCTCTCTTCGCTAACCATAAAAATGGCTAACAGTGTATGGCTAACTAACGAATGTACGAAATACCTAGAGGATATTTAGGATGAATGGAGGCGGTTCGGGTTTTGCCACCTTCTGTCCAAAGTTGCGGAAATTGTGCAGCTCCGCCAAGGGAGAATAGCGAAACTGAAACCATATACTTCCGCCATACCTCCATCGTAAGCCGTCAAAAAGGGTTTCACAAGTGACTGGAGTCCGGGGTGACGGGATCCCGGTCTTGTGACTTAACACCTTGCCTCCTCGTGCCCGCAGCCCCCATCTCGACTTCGTTTCGCCAAGCTCCTTCGCCTCTCACAAAACCCTAAGCCTTTTGTTCAGCGCCAGTCTATTAATGGTCACTTGCTCGCCGCCTCCGTTTGACAGCGTCACCTTCCTCCTCCGCGTCCTCCGACCTCCGTTTCCGAGGCGGCGCAAGTTCTGCTCCATCCAACGAGCTATGTTTAATCGGAGATTCTGGCTTAGAGAGTTCTTCAACATAGCTCAAGGGTGTATTGCGATCGGTCGGCGTCGTGGACGTTTCCGACTCACTGCTGCTATCGGTTTCCCAAGCTTGTAGGCGCAGCTTTTCCCTCAGCCCTGGTGGTGTATGACCGGGGCGCGTGTTCCCAGCGATTTCTAGGCCGTACATTCTACATCGCAAGGCCTGTCCGAAGGCAGCTACTTCCAGCGCTCGGTGCAGGCGTTTGATGAATACAGCGTCGCGTAGGGAAGAGGGTTCCCGTATCGGCGTGGGGGGCGCGGCGACGAGATAGGATCCTGCTGATTCTACAACGTCTGGGAGAGTCTAGGAGGGTCAGCGTTCATTGTGTCGATGGAGAGGAGCGTCTTACCACATCGTTGATGCGCTCGTATAGTGTCGCTTCAGTCTGACGCCATGGCGCCGGATGTCGAGGATACGGGTGAGGCTCAGATGTCGGCGAATGGCATGGTTGAGTCGTCGACATAATGCATCGCGCTGACGGGGAGCATGGCGTGAGTGTTACCTTCGTGCTTGGTTGGTGATGGCAGACTTTTCTGTCAGCTGTTTGTTATGTTATCATCCCGTGTCCGTGAACTGACAAAGCGCCATCGGAACGGAATTTTAATGATCCGCTTCTTGATCGGCGATCGGAACATTCCTCGGACCGGCTCCACCGCCTAGATGTACGGATCAACATACAAGGTATCGGGTATGTCAATGAATTAACGCATATGAATTCATTTGTTCGATGAGAGATCGAGCCACCCCGCAGAACACCAAAGATGGCATCAAGTCCATCAAGCAGTCAAGCCACTAATGAGGATCCACACGGCCCTCTAACATCTGCATGTCAAGCCACGATAACTCTTACACCTCAAAACGCTGAAGCGAAACTTGCATTCACCGAAGTCGTCGACTGGCTGCTCGATGTTTCCCAAGCAGACGACTCTCAGGCTGAAAAGAGAGTTCAAGCCAGCAACCATGTCTCCACGTCTTCCAGACAAATCCGCGATCAACAAGTCTACAGGCTCATGAAGCAGATCCAGACTGGTCACCTCTCTTCGTCGTCTCCAAGCTCTTCTGGGCGAGACATTGATACATCTGCTGGGTCTGGCACGTACATCCATACCGGCTGCTACTTCATAGACCTTTCGCACCCACCAGCCAACGAATTCCGAGGTTGGATCGCTGGTCGACGAAGCATAAAGACACACAACGATTTGATCTTATGTCTTGACAACTCTGCCCTCCACGGCATTCGCCAACATCATGCTGCATTCCAAGTCCACGAGACAGGGAGGATTCTAGTGCAAAAGATCTCAGATCGTGGTGTCGTAGAAGTCGATGGCGATGTGCTAGGCCTAAGAGAGCTGAGGGTACTAAATAAGCATACCTCGTCTATCCGCCTCGGACAATTAAAGTACCATATTGAGTATACGCGCTTCAGTGCTACACAAGAACATTCTGAAGCAATAAGTGAATACATAGGCAAGTTCTACGGACATACAAATCCACTTGATATATCCATGACGCCGACGCCAGCACTGGGCAACACTATCCAGATTGGTCAATGGACCCTTAGCAGCGCTGGGACGATAGGCATAGGCGGTTCAGGACGAGTCAGCGTGGGCGTGAATAATAGGGGAGACGTCGTGGCTTTGAAGAGAATGAGTGTTGCGAGTAACAATGTTGCTATTCATAGGCGACAAAGAATACTCGAAACACTGACGCAATTGGCAGATGATGCCGACGAGGATCGCATCGTGCGACTCATCGAGGTTATCACAGATGATCCAAATGCCGCTAACAAATCTGCTGATGTGTGGTTTGTTTTGACGCCCTTTACGCCAAAGACGTTGGCTCAATACAATGGTCCTTTTGCGTGAGTCAGTTGCTTTTTTTTTTTTAACTGAACCACGGCTAATCTTTCACAGCCCTAAATTAGCTCGGAGCATGACGCTATCTCTACTAGAGGCACTCAACTTTCTTCATTTGAACAAATGGATCCATGGTGATATGAAGCCCATGAACATCGGCGTCCGGAAATGGGACTCTGATCAAGCGTCAATTGTTCTTCTCGACACAGAAGACGCTATCCAAGCTCCTCGTGGCTTCGTTTCTGTTACTCCTGGGACGACTGGTACAGTGGGCTGGCTGTCTCCAGAGCGCGAGATGGGCCAATTCACTGCAACGGCGGATGTTTGGGCTGTGGGTGTGGCCGCAATCTGGATGCTCTTGGGTAGGCACCCGTGGCAACACCGCGATAATCCTTGGCGGGATGGGGAACGATATGAGATCAAGCGGCCATTCTTTCATGTACAATACGATGCCGCCAGAGAGAATATTGTAAATTGCGAGGATAAATGTAAGTCAATGACTGTTTTCTAGGTATCGCACTGACGTGATGCCGTGTAGCTCTTGGCATTGCCATTTTGCAGATGATTCGGCATCCATATGCCCGCATGGAAGACCAGCGAAAGGCACGGCCTACCTGTCGAGAGGTTATTCAGATGTTACGTGCTGGTTCGGCGACCGGGGGCTCAGGCGTCTCTGGCCAAAAGCGAGCCCGCGAGCATGCGACATGAAAAAGATGTTCCCTTTCACAGCTTCTTGATGGCCGCAGGCGGAAAAGGAGCGTTGGAGGATCAGGACTTGCCGCCAAAAACGGCGTATGGGCGAACGATGCTTACCTTGATTGGACTACGATGCATACACATACCCCTCGCCCTTCTTAACGCATGGCTACTGCTGCACGAGAACGACCTACGAGACCACACCACGTCAGCCCGCCCAGTGCTGCTAAATCGTATATAACAGGTAGCTTGCTTTGGCGGGCGCAACACTAGGTCCCAATCCTATGGTCACAACTGTATAGCTGCAGAGAGCTACCTACATTTGAACCAAAGCCTGGTCCTCTGAACCTTATATGATTCCTCCGTAATTCTAGTATTGCCAGTTAAAACTCTTGAAGGAAGGTGGGTAAAAATAGCACTGAGGGTTGAGGAGGATCGACACATCTGATGGAGGAGGCATGGAATTGGAACTGGAGAGGATACTCTGGCACCTCAGACTTGATCAAAGACAGATGTGAGACCTTGGGCCCAGGCGCTGAAGGTATAGATTATCGTAAGAACGGGAGTCCATTGCTACGAGATCTGAGCGGCGAAAGCGAGCTACCGCTGCTACTACCGCTCTCGTCTTGCCTGAACGTGTAACTAAGCACCAATCAGAAATCCAAGTCAACCCCCTATAAAGTATAGTAAATTAAATCAATTGTACAACAATTGATTTTGGACTGTAGGACTAGGCTTTCAAAGTGTAGGTGAACTGGGGCGAGAAGAGTGGCTGGCATTCGTATCTTGGCTCGGCAATTTATGCTTCAAAAGTAGCCATACACTACTGTACACGTAACGTTCAATTACCATTCCATGAAGTAAGTGTTACGTGCGTGCAACAAGCGCTGTTGCATAAACACCCCGCTTTAGCCCCGGTCGCGAACGGTAGAATCGTCGGTTCTCGTTTCCTTTTCCAAATCCCATATACCAGACTTCAGTCTTTATCCCGTGGAAGATTCAGCCTCGTAAGCAATGATAAAGAAACAATGTCACTAGATATTTTGCAATACCAGCTGCAAAACTTGAGCGTCTTCGATCCTGAATGTCTGCCATTTCGCCCCGCAGGAGACTCCGAACGAGGACATAAGACATTTGATGCCGTGCCCCGGTACCTGTTTCGCGTTTTCACTCCAAAATCTCAGGGTATAACCAACGAGTTCTGGACGAAGTCTATGGATGCCAGATATGAGGTTGCAGACAACAGGGTAGATATCTTTGCCAGGGCCAATAAGCAGCGAATAGCAGAGATGCTATACAGACATCTCCGGTGGCTGGGAGGTCCTGACGATAACCTTGTGTCCTGGATGAGTTCGTTGTTATTTGCATTGGTATATATTTTCCACCTCCACGCCAACACAAGAGATAGGTCGAACTTCGACAATATACATCTCTGTGTAGCCGACACGTCAAGCTTTCCCGAGGCTGTCTTTCTTCGAGATATGGACCTTATCCGAGCTTATCGTTCGTTTGACAGTCGCCTATGGAATTTTGAAGGTTTACGCTGCAAAAGAAGGAGCGGCTTTTCGGGGTACTATTACTTTGGAGAGTACCTGTCACAAGGAGCCCTAAAAATTGAGGGCAAATGCCAAATCGCCCCAGCTCGGGATATAATTCTTCGAGGCTTGTATGATGTACGACCCGAATTTGCAAAATTTGAGAATTGGGAACCGCAGTATTAATACTTTCTTAGAACTCCTTTACTCTACATCGGCAGTTCGAGCTGAATGTGACTTGAATGTGACTTGAATGTGATGAGACATATGGCTACAGCTGTCGCTGAACTTTATAAATCAAGAACACGCTCTGGTTGGGTGTGGCAGACTTATCTATATTCATAAAACCTGTCGCCTAACAACCATCAAAGAAAATAACCTCAAAGCGAATTCACCGCGCAGTTACCAATGTCACGAGTTTATATATCAATATCAATATCAATCGATTCGCAAGCATTTCTTTTATATTCTTACCTATTTTAAACTTACTGTAGCTACTATAGCGCCTAAAACGCTAATCGTCAGCACCCGCTCATTTTAATCGTCGCAACACCCATGTCTTGCTAGCGCCATGAAATTTCCCATACAAAGTTAATCGTCGGCAGGCTGTTGACGCAAACAATAATTGTCAGGTTAGGCTGCTGCTGAGCACTAACCCCGCCGCCTTGAGTGTGTCGCGGTGGCAGATGTGCAGGCTCTGGGGGCGGTAGCATGAGAACATCCCCCCCTCCTTGTTGATCTTGGGGTTGATAATCAGGTTCATCCTGCAATGGTACGAGGTGGGCGAGCTCAGGGGCTGACGGCATCGGATGGTACTCACCGCCATGGTGCAGGAGAGCGTGCGGCGGCGGAAGATAGAGAGACTCCTCCTGTAAGGGTGGTTCGGGCTGGAAGTAGTTCAATATGCCTAACTCAATCATAGGAAGTAAAGGTTCCATCAAATAAGGCTTATCCTTGCGGAAGATTTCTGCTTCAAAGTCTCTTGGCAAGTCGCCGTGATATTTCCTGACAGCGGTTCGCCATTTCTTCCGGATATTGAGAAGACCCGGGTAGTCGTCTATCCACTCTGGATCATCACGATGCTCATACAGTGATCCTTCTGATAACGGGCAGAACATGATCATGTAGTAAAGGTCTCCCCTGGTGAGATTCCACGGGTTTTCACCGCCGTAGCGGACGTGTTTGACGAAGAGTCTTCGGAGTTGACGGCCCCGTTTATGGACTTGCCGAACTCGCTCAGCTCGGTTCGATCTGTTGGTCATGATGACGAACAGGATGTGGTATTGACGTCTTTAGTTGGTAGTTGAGATGATAAAATGCTATTTCAGTAGTAGAGGGTCAAAAACAAGAGAGAATTATAACAAGGAGGGAGAGAGGGTGGTGCGTGATATGATAAGATGTGGAAAGCTCGTAATCACAAGAGATATGTATCAAATTGGCAAAATGCTGATACTGTAGTAAAAGGTAAAAATCGAGGGGAACTCTGAGGATGGAGGAAATAACACGATGCGATCAAGATATCTAAAATGGTATTTAAGGGGTTGAAGCCAGGTAACTTACCCCAGCAGCCTGGTTGTTTTGAATGCTCTTTGTTCTGGCAGTGGCTTGACTGGGATGCTATTACCGAACTGCGCAATCATGTGCCCCTAACGTGAATGACATGGAAAAGGTTAATTGAGCTAAACGGCAATTGCTCCTCATTTTAGAAATGTTCAGGGATCGTGATCGAGGTTACTGCGGATATAGCTATTACCCGGAACTTCACCAAGAAACCTGAGCCTTAAGGTAACCTCCTTTCTTTTACACGTCTATCCACTTATGTCGTTTGATACAGGAACAAGGTTCACATTTGATTTATAGAACCTGAAACGGAAAACAAACCCAGCCTGCTCTGTCATTTTATCAGCGTGACTAGGCGCATGTTGCATTCACTACCTATCCAGGCAGCTTGTCTCTTCACTCGTGTTACTTCTCTGATTGTATTGAATTAACTTCACTTGGATTGTTGTATTTCTTTCAGTCGTGAATTCACGATACTTCTCCGCCTAGTGATGATGTTCCTGGACGGGGACCTCATATTGAACTGGCGTGGCGAGACTTCACCGCTCGTACCTCCCTGATATTTGTGGTATATAAATTCTCCTTCGCCACAGGCCTCTTCTCCTTTCTCATCTTTCGCAACTCTACTCTCACAGTTAAAGAACCACTATCCCACAACCACACTCAACTCATCTTCTACTGCCATATCTTGTATCCACTTGTAATCATGTCCGCACTCGCTTCCTTCTGTAAGATACTCCAATACATTCAGTCGATATTACTAATTCTTCTTAGTTTCTTGGAGTCAGCCTGAACCTGTTTTTGAGCTTGAGCCTGCAACTCCTCTCATCAACCCTTACCTCTTGGACTTTGCTGCCATGTTTGCCGGCGACAGTATCATTCTCATTTATATGCTTCTTCTGGTCCCCGCGCTCTTTTTAATTTGTGTCATACTCCCGACCCGCCTGGTCGACCTCTCTCGCCTCTCTGCAAAGCGACCTGAAATCCATGTTGCATGGTCGTTGGTATCTTTTGCCTTTGGCGCTAGTCTCGGAGGCTCATGGGCCTTCACAGACCAGGGCTTCAGCCTGCGACTTTGGGTTCCGGTTTACTGCTTTACTTTCGGCATCATCCCTTATCTGTTGCAGCTTTTTGTTGTCAAGTTTTCCACCTGGGGAATCCCTATCGCCACCATTATAGCATGGATCTTGGTGGTTGAGACCCTGTTCACTATTGAGCCGGATAGATGGGGCGACAATCTTTTTGAGCGACAAGTTTCAACTATGTACCTCGTACTCGCTGAGATTCTTGGATATGCTATGCAATGGGCTACGTGGTCACCTTACTATCTTTGGAACTTTGTGGTGTTTCTTGGAGAGCTCTGGGAAATTATGCCCAGACGGGATTGGTGGTTTGCATGAGTTGGGTGTTGATGAACCGATGTATGTGCCGAGAGTCTCTGACAAGAGGACGGCCGGTAGGATCGAGATAAGGAAATGTTGATCAGGTATTCCTTGATCCCTAGTATTAAGAGAATAGTTATACTATTTGGGTGATGGAAGAGGAATGCGAACTTTTATTCGCCTGCCAATGAGTACATATTCTGCCAAGCATTCAAGTTCAGATTAGGTTGGCGTAGTTTACACTAGGTTAGTATAGTCTAAACTACGGAGTAAGATTGTACAGATACGCAAGCCACAAGCGTGGACCCTGACCTTGCATCTCGTGATCAAAATAAAAAGCGGCATTTCTTTAAAGATATACCGTACTGCATCACCTCGACATGTGAGTAGCTTGAAGTTTATCCATTGAGCCCTAGTGTTTCACTAACGCGGTTCAACCTTGGGCTAGTATGGACTGCAAAAGCTCAGTTTAAACTACTCACATGGAGTCTATACTACGGCGTAAGGAGTTTGAACTCTAGCGAATCTTAGCGGCATATGGAATGATACATAAAGGAGCCATACAGTACACTTATACATAATATTCGGCCTTTAATTGTACTGATCCAGTATTAGCTACGGTTATTAATTACTACTGAGTTGGTATATTGCGGACCTGTAAAATAAAGTTAGTGCCACCTTAACATCTCCTGGTTCCTTCTTCTTCATGAGCGGCTATCGTAGCAAAGACGTTGCTTTGGAGGCACCTCTTTGAATTAAATCGAACCTGCATGCATAAATCTTTTACGTATCATTCACCATTATCAAATGGGAACAAAGGCCCGTGTAATAAGTATTGCGTGTTAAAAGTGCAGTCTCTTGAACCTTTTGAATTGCCTCCATCATTAACCTCATGTTTCCTTACTCTTTGATAACTCCACACACGTGCATCAAAACCCCAAAGGAATTTTACTTCACCGCGGTTTTGGGCTGCAGTGATATAAATGCAGACTCTGAAGGTCTCAAAGGAATCTGAATTCACCACAATTTCAGCCTTTTTCCTGCAGTGATGTAAATGCACACTTGCAGCAAACAGAGCTGCATCTGCATGCAGCAAGTTCATCAATGAAATTTGTTATCAGATGGACTTAAAAGCCCTCATCGCGCCAGTATTTCCAACTCTGATCCTTTCCTCTCTATCTCAACTTACGATCACTTTCTACACTATATTTACTGGTTGCTACTTTCCACTGCGTCTGAGAGTCCTCATCACAGGCATTATGTCTGATCTCCTAAACGATCCCGTCTTCTTAAATATGAATCCAGATGAGTATCGCAGATTTGGTAGATAACCCTTTCAATGTTGTTCCATAACACTACTAACAATCTGGATTTAGTCTCGAGGATGGCTGATTCCCCAATCTCCCCGCTGTCTGAGAAATCTCCTCAGGACTCTACCTTCAATAGCTTTGACGGTCAGGAGGCTACTGTGGTGAAAACTTTCTCGGGCAATGACGGACATCATGGCTCCTCCAACCGTCGAGTGTCATCTCTTGACTCCGAAGAACTCTCCGGACTCGCCAAGCGTCGGTTGTCATCTCGTACCTCCAAGGAGATACATGCTTACATGGAACATCGCGAGTCACCCCTCATCAACGGGTTTTCCAGCGCTCCTGGCTACTGGCCAAGTTATGATGCCCTTTGTTACGGTAAAGATCCACGAGATCCTTCCTCCATCCAAAAAGAAGGCAACTTTGCACGATCTCCCTCTTCAGACATAGTCTTCAACAACTCGGTCATTCGAGAAGCCCTTGGAACTCGAAAGGTATACCGAACCGGCGAGTCTGAGTATCTTGTCCATTGGGCAGGATATCCGAGAGGTCAACTCTCGTGGGTCTCGCAGGATATCATTCAACCTATCGCCGAACACCAGATCATGTTCTTTGGGTACGAGCGTCGCTTGCTATGTTATAAAGGACCGCACGGTGAAATTTTTACCCGAAAAGATGCGCCTCAATGTGAGGAGGGTCAGGAGGAGGGTTGTGTCGGCTGTGCGCGATGCGGGTGAGGATGTAATTGAGGTGTTGGCGCAGTGCCAGAACGGATGTTATTGCGTTTTATGTATTGATGATTTCGGGGGTCGTTTATGGAGATAGATTTGGTGTTTCGCTGGGCAACCATTGGGTAATGGCATCGTTATTTCTTTCGGACTTGGATGACTCCTGTGACCATCAACATGCACAGGCCACAAGCCCAGTTGGCTACGGTGCACAGCCTTGGGCAAATGTTAACGCCTCTGGTCAAGCTCTGATGCCCAATATCACGTTGCCGTGCTGCTGGGTTTCTCAACGGCTCTAACCCTAACCTTCTATTAATATCCCTACATGTTAATGATATGCCGCTTTGAATCTCTCATTCTACTTTTATGATATCGCTCAGGCCATAGCTAAAAATCACTATGACGAAATGTGAAATGCCGCAAGATCGAGCTCGATATTAGAGCTGTTGACTTGTGCGGCTTGCTTTGAATAAAGGCAAGATGTTGGCAACCTTGTGGAGGGTCATGACGTAACAGAGAAAGTAGTGGAGTTAGTTTAGACTACATAGGGCGGGATATACTATGTAGTATAAACTAATTAATATAGAATACACTACTTGATGTACTGCATACCATAGCATGGATCAAAAGCTTCACCAGCAGATTAGCCAACTGACCATCTTATATTTTCCATATCCACGGAAGGCGAAATGTGTATATAAGCAATCTGAATGCCATTCTTGGCATTGACTTTTCATCCCCGGACATCTGATATCATTTCTATTTCTTGAGTCCCTACTACACTCACTTAATAATGCTCACTGTCACTGATGGTTGAGTGTGAGTTGTCAGGGCCTCCGTAGCTCATCAATGTGATAGAAAGTTCGGGATGTATTATTACCAAACTCAGCGTGCAAGGTCTTGCGGGTGAGAGCGGAAAGTGCAACTCTTATTTGTAAATGGTCTTTCTGGACTCGATCAGTGGATATCCTCCCTTGGTCCAGACTGAGAATCCCGCAGTGGGATCCTGCAGTGATTACTCACGCGGGGTAGTTTGAACTACCATAGTATCAGTTTAAACTCAGGATATAACTCAACACTTAGCCTTCATAGGTCGTACGACTATTGTAAGTCATTCAAGAAAAGCCCATTTTCAGGATTTAGTCCCGCTACTTAAGGTCTGGTATTTTCCTCGCTCATATTGATCTTGGGGGGTAGCTCTTCAGAGCAGGGTAACGTTGACTATCTTGGCGTCATGAGCGTATACCAGACTTGGGAGTGACATGCATGTTGAAAACGCAGGGTGGCCTCCTACTGCCACGTCGCCTGCATTCCATGATAGTTTCACCTCTTTTGACTTGGGGGATCTTACACCGCTTTGCTCAGGGAATTACGTTTTGCCTCGAGGCCTATTATTGCTAGCTTGAGGGGATGATTTTAGTCTCAGAGTCCCAGTTATAGCGTGAACTCAACTATAGTATTACATACTAGGGTCCAATAGTGTAAACAACGCAGACGTAGCTTGTTAGACCTGTAGCGTTCACACCAACCATACGTTACCTCCACCTCCTGTGTGAACCATTTCAAAGCCGCAGTTCAACTGCAGCGTGGAGCGTAGTATACGAGATGTATAACACATTTTGGTCTGGCAAGACACCCAATCACATTTCAGAGTGTTCTCTGGAGAAATGGTCAAATAGTGCGTGACAATGAATGCGAGAGCCATAAAGGATGTTAATATTTTTCAGAGTAATTGGTGTATTTATTATCTGCCCTAAATTGAATTTGCCCTTACCTACCCTGGAGATGCCATCCGCATCTCATTTCTTCGCTCTTTGTCAATCAGGTCCACAGCTGCCGGTAAAATGATTTTGCGCATTCCGCTCCAAATGTTGATGAGGCCCGAAGGTCATAGTGTTAGCGTCAGGACATTGCAAGGACTTAACCCATATTCATACTAGGTTCAGATTGAAGAGTTTGTTTTGTCAGTCGTGAATAGCTGCAAATTGTGATTCGCTGTCCATGTCAAAAAGGCCAAAGTCACACCCAACCGGTAACAGTGAGGGACGAGAACAAAAGAGTGACACATCTTATCTGTTTTGGGTTAGTGAGAGACACCCTGGTGTGCCCACCATCATCACTCCTCACCAATCGCGATGAGATCACTAAGCCCAAAGCTCACCGCGATGACATTGGTCTCATCCAGTCAATCTTTTGTTAAGTGACACACCTAGCTTGCTCTTCTCGGTTGACATCCGGCAGAGTCCAGTCTCCACCAGCTCCGCCATGACACGCTGTCCTCTCCCCCCTCCCTTGCCTCACACGTGACGTTCATACCAAAGCAAGCAAGGTTCACGCCATGCCAGCCAACGACACTGATGCCGGAAGAAACCTTACTCCCATGCACCCTACTGGTCAGTAGCCGTGCAGTGGATACAAGTGGCGCGGTCCCAAATTATTGTCGAGGCTACGAAGAAAGAATCCTACTTGACCGAAGTCAGGGCTTGTGCAGGGCTATATATATTGAATCTATGTACATCAACAATTTAGGACGGACTTTACCTAGGCCCCCTCCCCAATTTGGTCCAGCAAACAACTGTAGTTGCACCGGTGCCCCCTTTTACTCCTGTGACCTACGTACCTGGTGGTTCCAGCTGCTGCGGAATATTTGGTGGAGTGGCACAAACCCGAGCAAGTAGTTACTGATGCTCGGAGTGAATCTCTCTGTACTGGTTGCTAAGCAATTTACTACTTTAAAACACTATACCCAGACAAAATGACCCTCCCCGCATGACACCGTCCTTAGCTTTAAAGTTAAATTCTAAAGCTATTACGTTTCGATGTGCTTCCGGACAAAGCGGGGTAGAACACTTTCTGTAATATAATAGACAACTGCGCTGAGACTAACCTTATGTGCTTAGGACTTTGGTTATTGAATTTTGAATTTTACGGTTTCCAGACTGTGATCGGTAAACAGTTAAGAGTAGAACTATTCGCTAAGCTGTACATGGGGAAGACTAATGTACTCGGACTCGAGTGCTTCTGGTTCCGGTCGCGACACCTATGTTGTGTTCGAGGGAGGTTGTAATTAGTAAATACTTCAAATTTGATCTGTCCTATCGGTACATACGGAGGAGACGGTGCTAGTTGTGTCCCAAAAGATTTCACACGTGCCAAGTACCGAGCTTCAGCATTACGATACGCTCAACTCGTACCTCTCTAACTAGGCAGTCAAGTTGGCGTCCACTACCAGATGTCCCAGTGCCTTTCTGACCATACCAATAAATGGCTCAATTTCTGCATTATCCACATCCCAGTGTGTAGGATAGAAGCAGTCGTCCCGAAGACGTGCGAGCACTGCCTCCTTGGAGGGTGCGCTTACAATATGGTGGGCGTATTTTAAGCTTGCGCCATGCAGATCAGTAACAGGTCGCTCGACCACAACTCCTGATTTTAGCAGAAAGTAATCAGCCTCTATAGTCAATCATGATTTTAGAAAGGTAAAGTTTAATTAATATCTTGGCTTACCAGAGCAGAGCCAAAAGTCAAGCTCCTGGTTAACACGCTCTCGGTGCTGTCTAGATGTTGTGATTAGCCATGCTGGATATGGTGATTACTTGGGAACTAACATTATCTGTTCCCGAGATACTGGAATTCCAGCTTTGCCGCCGGTATGGATCGGAAAACGGACGATCCATTCATAATTTTGGGTGGGGGTTTCTTCTGACATTCTACACAAGTAGTTGCTCAGGCACTCCTATGTCCAAATAATGTTACTAATTGACATATGAAAGCCTTGGCGCTGAGCACGAGAGTCAACCTTTATTTAAATGTCGAGTGCTCATGGCAGGGTTTCTATTTTCCGGGGCCCCAGGTTTGAAGCGCTAGTTTCTGTCACCGCCCGGGGCTTCCGCCCCCGGCTGATTCGTTGCTTCTACGTCCGATTGGATATACATCCGAGCAAACTAATAACAAGGCTGTCTTTATCTGCAAGGTTTGAAGGCGCTGGGAGACGAGTCCGTGCAGGTTCATTGTGCTCTACCTTGACAACGGATAAATCTAGAAAGATTCCGGCTCCGCAGCTGTCATACGGACTGCGGTGATCCGTTGTGATGGAATGATTAGCACGGCTTAATGATTGGCTGTTCCTTCCGTTGCTTGAAAAGAGCTTTTCCCCGCAGTTCGATGACTCGGGGTTTCATTTCCGTGGATCCTTGATAGCCTTGTCCATGGGGAGACCAATTAACGCATCGCCCCAATCTACTTACGTGCTGCTGAAGCCCCGAAGCCGCAACGTGACTAAGGAAGTGTGCACTATTTAAGGACACGGGGAATCCTATGATTCCTGCTTTGTTAACTTGTTTCACTTCAACAAATTAAACTCTATCGAAGTGTCCGCGATTTGTCCTAGTCTATCCAGAATCTTTTATTTTTAACGCCAAAGTCTAAGTGCTCCAACATGCTCGTCACTCTCTTCGGCGCCAACGGCAATCTAGCCATTCGAATTACTCGTATCCTGCTTCAGAAGCCCGATATTTCCTTAAAAGGATACGCTCGTAATGTTTCTAAGATCCCGGAGGAAATTCGAAACCATCCACGATACCAGGCGATCCAGGGTCAGGTAAGCTTTAATATCTGCCCATGTACAGTCAGTGCCAATACTGACAGCTATAGATTGATGATCAAGAGAAGATTCACGAGACAGTTCGTGGTTCAGATGTCGTAGCATGTTTGTATCAGGGCTTCCAAGATGGTATGTATTCTTTGATCTTACCTTAAAGGCTAGTGACGCTTACCAAGGACTCTTAACTAGTTGTCCTCGATGGCCAAAAGCTCCTTATTGATATCTGTGAAGAAGAAAAGATCGGTCGCTTCTTCTCATCAGCTTATGTTGGCGATATTCGTAACATGAAAGTCGGCCTACATGAGCGTATGGATCTCCCGCTCCAGATCTTCGAATATCTGAAAGGCAAGAAGAACCTTCCTTCTGTGCATATAATCTGTGGAGGTTTTATCGAGACGTGGCTTGAATATGCAGGTGTAATCGACCTGGATACCCAGACTATCTCATATTGGGGTACAGGTAATGAGATCTGGGACTTAACTAGTTACGATGATACAGCTGCATTTACAGCTGAAGCCATCCAGGACAAAAGCGCCGTAGGCTACTTGAAATGTAAGTGCACCAGTTCCCAGCTATTCCGGCACCGCGACCACGAAGGGCTTTTTCACTGTTTAAGACTGTAGTCGGCTGGGTCTCAATTACTAACAGGAGCACAGTCAGAGGGGACAGAATCAGCGCTCTCAGTTTGGCAGAGGTATATGAGCGTGTTACTGAGAACAAGCCCAAACTCATTTGCCGCGGCACTCTCGATGATCTATACAAAAAGATGCATGAAGAAAAGAGTGTCCACCAAGGCAAAAGCCCTTGGATCTATTTGCCACTGTAGGTCTTGTAACACTTATTGGTGGTTGCGTTGTGTCGGTACTAAAACTAATCTGCTTTACTCGACAGGTTTTATACATACTATACGATGATTGGCAGCAATATCGTCGAAGAGCCCCTTGAAAACTCAAGGTATGCTCATATCAAGCCACAAACAGTGGAGGATTTCATGAAGACACGTGACCTCTCTCAGCCTGAAAACTTGCAGGCACCGATCTCTAAATCTGAGCGTGTCAAGGCCCGAGGGAACTAAGTGACAAAGAAACAAATCCTCAGAACTTGTGTCAGTCACTCAAGCTCAAGCTGTCCCAAACAGAGTTTCAATCCACGGGACTTAGGGCAGGACAACAGGTTCCAGATGGAGGTTAGAATTAGGGTTCATATTAGCCATGCCTGGATGCTTCCTACATAGAGGCAATAAAATTTCTATATAAAAAAGGTTATAGCTCCTTTGTTACATGATAGGAGGTCTGACCGGGTTATACATAGTCCGTAGCCACCTTCCTTAGCTCTGTATCAAACTTATACCTTACATTAATGTGACCCCTTATCACGTGACTGATATTCCGTAACAAGTGGTAGCAATTGCTATTTTCGATTATCCGACCGATACCTCCCCTTCGTCGCAGCTACCTAGCTTGTGGCTGCGGCCAACGACACAAGGGGAGGGACCCGGGTCTTATCCGCCCGCAAAATCGACCGAACCAAAAGACGCAGCTTCCTATGACCTAGTCCTAGGAAGCTAATAACCAAACCCGAACCAAGACGCAGCTTCGTCCGTGACCGACGCCGTGACCAGCAAAGCTTCCGACCAAACCCCTTCCAAACGGGCCTCTGTCTTCATTGAAGGAAGCCGCCCACCAAGCCCCCTGCCTCGACCCTTTAGCTAGGTTATTGAGACTCAAGGCTGGTCCGTTGGGACCGACCTTCCTTCCTTCCGTCTTGACCTTTCCTTCCTTCGAGACCGGCTTCGAGACTAGCTACGGGACCGACCTTCCTCAAGATGACCCCCCACAAGGACCTACGAGCTGCCCGGGCTTACGAAAGAGACTGCCGAGTCCGTACGTGCGGTCTCTGTGACACACTCTTCCCCTCACGAAATCGACTCTTCAAGCACCTTCAAAAGCCGTGTCTTGGCCGGCAGATTCGTGGTCAAAGGGAGCTAGCCCTACAAGACCTTGGCCGGGAAAAAGAGTCCCCTGAGACCAACCTTCCGGCTAGGTCGTCGTGGATCTAACAAACGGCAAACATATTAAACACAAATTTGCCAATCACCTTAAATTTGAAAACACAGAAAGTTCAAACCTAAACATCAAATCGTACGGAAGTTAGCTGGTAAGTCAAAGGCTCTAGACATCCGCATACCGACAGGGATGTAAGCGCCAAAAGAACTACTGATTCCTGAGAATTTAGGATCCTTCGGCTTTAGTTAAAGCACCCCGAAAGCCATAAAATGTTGTTGGGTTGGAAAATCTGAGAGAGTAGAGCTTGGCCACACTACGACTACAAGTTCCTCGACAACGGGAATTTGAAATCGAAGCCAAATACAAGCATAGAGTGCCTCTTGTTTTAGGCCCAAGAGGCTTGGCGAGGGATGTTAGTCAGATAAGGCGGTATATCTCAGTGAGAGAAATAGATTCTTGAATCACTTTAGTCACATGGCAGAAAAGGACGTGTCGAGGCAAGGTGCAAAAGGTTGGCTTCTCATCACAGGAATCTCAGGTAAGTCAACTTCAGAAGAAATGGCTAATGGCTGTCGATATCGCGCATTCCAGCACCCAGACTGTAGTCAACCACAAATGGCGACTGGAGATTGAGTATGAAGAAGACAGCTCCATGATAGACGTGGTCTGAGGTCGATGTCCGATTTTGTATGCTAATGCCGCATGTCGATGTCAAAGTTCCTCGGCAAGCCCTGCGCATCGGCTATCTCTCATGGTTCGGCCCAGAAAATAGTGCTTCATCGGCATGGGTGTCTATGACGACGAGTTCCTCAGCGCATTTCGCATTTAAAACATTAACAGCGACCAGATTGAACTCATCGTTGTCACTACTGGTGCTACCTATGATTAGCATATCGTCAGTGGGATCTAACTTTAATCTGACAAAGAGGATAGGGCCTTCGAGGAAATTGTGAATATTGCCATAAAGAACTTCAATATCAATATGGATAAGTAGTCAGTAAAGGCCTGACATAAACCCTCATTTTAATGCTTATCTGATGTTCTACTATATTGCTAAGTTCCTTTTGGAATAACTTATTAGTAAGAACCCGATCTTGGATCACGAGATTTGAGAAGGATTTCTTGGGTTCTGTAATGAATTCAGGTATAAGAATTCAAGGTAGTTGTGCTATGAAGTCCCGCGCACATCTGTTTCGGTTAACTGTCGAGGGATCTATTTAACAATCGCATAGAGAACAAGGTTTTGCAACCCTCGTTCAAACTGCTCTACCCTTGCAGAGACAGCAACTCCCTATAACATCGGTCTGCTGGGATTAACTAAAGCCTCTTCGCTCACCAGACAGCGACAACGAATCCAACATCCTCTAGCTCGCCCATCATTATCTTTGTCGTAAACGGCTCGATCGCGCTCATGACAATCGCCTGTGTAAAACTGCTATTTTGACTCCGCTTCTATCTCGGCTTTCTTCGATTGCACATACTCCAGCAAACCAGTAGGTTTCCGCCGCAATAACCACTCAAGCACGTTCGAGTTACCACGTATACCTCTCTGCTTGTAGTGCAAGACTAAATAAGCCATTGTGTCCCGGGTCTTAATAGGGACATTCTCCTTCCTTCCAAAGACATTTTCCAACAACCAGTCTACTGCATCATCAAAAGCAAGTTCTCGGATCTCAATTTCTTTACCTATAAGCAGACCAATCTGCCGAGTACCTTCTCCATAGGTGATCTCTGACACAGATACTAGCGGATAGAGCGCTGCATAATGGGGCTCGCGCTTCAGGAAAACTTTAGCGGTAACCTCTGCAAGGTCCTTAAGGGCAACAAACGACGACCGTGAATCCTGGGCTATATGTGTCGTTCGGAATGGTTTGTCCATCTGAAGCCACTGCTTTACGGGTAGCGCAATTTCGAGAAAATCGCCCGATTGTAAGACTGTGTAGTTCAGAGTGGACAATATCAATGCTTCCTCGACATATCTCTTGTCGTCATGGTTGTACATCTTTCGAAGCTGCGTATTCAAGACGCTGGAATAGACAAAATGCTGAAAGCGGGATGCCGGCGCCTTGGACTCATCCATTGCTGCATTGACCATATTAAGTCCCATCTCCTTTTCCCCGGCAGCTGCGCTTGGTCCAATAAGAAGCAATCCGGCCGCTCCTTGAACAATTCGAGCACAGTCTGGAGGGAAAAGCATATTCGCCTTGATGACCTCTGCTTGGGGGTACTTGGCCGTTAACCTTTCAACGGACTTGTCAGAGTTGGCGACCAGGCGAAGCGAAACTTTCCCATACAAGAGCGGGACGGTATATTCGCATTGGTGGCCAGCAGCGCATGTGATAGCGATAACATCGTCTGAAGAGGCCATTTTATATATTGTATAATGGAAGCTGAGGTTGAAAACACAGAGGGAGCCGACGCGATGTTTCTTCTTAGATGTCGTTGAAACACGTGTTTGACAAGTTTCTGTGACCTATAGAGGCGTGAAAGGGCGGCTATATACTCCCAGATGCTGGCTAAGAAGCTACGTGGCAGATCTACTAGACGTGAATGCTAAGTTGTGGACTGGACTAGAGAGCATTTGTTCACTCGTGTACTTGTTCTATGTCAAGGATATTACTGGAGGCTGTGATTCCGAGTGTGATGCAGGGTGATACATCCGGCCTTAGCCTGGGGGCCCGGAGTCTGAGACTGATTGTACGTACAAATCTGGCGCACATCCAATCGGAACGTCAAAAGCTCTCCGGAATAAACAGACTCTTAGCTGCTTCTGGACTCAGGTCTTGGCCTGCAGCCCTGGCGCAGGTAATTGTACAGTGTTAGAGGAGATGTTGATGATTCGTACGTAACCTACATTCTTCATGTGAGGTAGGACTGCTTGA
Organism: Fusarium sp. NRRL 25184; assembly: GCA_013755755.1. Lineage (NCBI taxonomy): Eukaryota > Fungi > Ascomycota > Sordariomycetes > Hypocreales > Nectriaceae > Fusarium > Fusarium sp. NRRL 25184. Next base: position 22,016 of record JABSSZ010001062.1, read on the forward strand.
GTGAGGAAGAAGCAACCGTCCATGCTGACGTTTATGACCCTTTTGTAGACCTCACTCGGGTATGTCTCCAACGGGTGCCAGGGATCGATTCCCGCCAGGTGCAAGCACATCGATTTTACCAAACTTGGAAATGATTGACGAGATGGACTGCTGGACAGAGTCTTCATTACTAACGTCGCAATTGTAATATGCTGCTGTGGTTCCAGCCGCTTCGAGTAGACCTAATAGTTCCTGCGCCTTCTGATCGTCTCTGTCTAGGAGTACGACAATTGCACCTTGAGCGGCAAATAGTAGCGATGTGACTCTTCCTATACCCTGGGCGCCGCCGTTGAGAACGACGACTTGGCCTAGGAATTTATCAGTCTGGATCATCACCGTCGGAACATTTGCGTTGGGTTCTGCGACCGGTTATGAAGGTGGAGATTCGATAATCTTCTACATCTTGAGCTTGATGTTAAAGATTAGCAGATATGACTACGGAGATGAAGTTTGTGACTGATGTGTTCCTTCAACACGCCTTATTTGTAATATTAGACAGTCGTATTCAAACACCGACAGTCCTATGCGTGTAAAACTCGATATTTAGAGCCAGTAACTAATATAAAACTTGAGGTTCCGATTGCTTTATAAAATGTAGATATCCGATTGGCCTGTGAAATGTGAGTTTTCGACTGACCTATGAAATTGTTTCCACTACTAGAACCCCTCTTAATTACCTTTAGCTAGGGTAAACTCTACAGACCTGACTTGCACTTCCCCGCAAACTGGCCCCCCGGCTTGACCTAACAGGTAGTTAAAGAGTGTGTAAAGCCAAATTAAATAGGCAATTGATAGGGACGCATCAAGAATTGATAGGGGCGCATCGTCCTTAGGGACGCTCCAGCTTTGCAGCCTCTGATTCGTCAGTCACTTTTTTGTTAGTGCAGGCAGGATTCTGCCGACGCTCCCGAAGTACCCGACCTTAGCTCTATTTAATCTAAATAAGCAGATGATCGAACATCAGTCTCTCAACCATCAATCATAATATCACTCATTATACTGCAATCGGAGTCACCTTCTAGCTCAGAGAGCGATTCAAGACGTCACGCTCGAAGCCCCAGTCCTAGCTGCGGAACAGCGACGAAGAGGTTCTTCCTTCAATCATGGTAAGAGAAAAAGTAGATAGTTGCTCTAAGCGGAATGATTCTAATTCTGTGGAGTAAATCATACTTATCGTACTGATACATTTGCGCAATCCATTCTTAGAGAATATCAACGGTGTACCGGTAGTTGCTTCTGGGCTGGGAAGTACTGTTGGGATAATTGGAAGCTTCCCCCTGACTTCAGGATCATACTTCAAAGTCCTAGATAGAATCACATAGGATATAAACCCCTAGAGATCTCACCATGTTAATAAGAATATTCAACTTAATTTTACCAAGCACACCCAGCATCTCTGCGCAATTCAACAACAAGAGCTACGGTTGTTAGGAGAGCTGGCTTCACCGCCTTCATGGTGAAGTATTTATGGGTCTTGAAAAGTTGGGCCAATCGGATGTTATAAAAGCTGGAGCGTCCCAAAGGACGATGCGCCCCTATCAATTCTTGATGCGTCCCTATCAATTGCCATTAAATAATTAAAGTCCTCTCTGATTAGTCAACCATTCCGATTGGTTAACTATTCCGGTCCAGTCAACCACCATATGGATCACCAAGCGCACATTACCGATTACAACTGCCTGCCGGAGTGCACGGCAACCTGTGGAGCTTGAGCGATTAAGATATTGTAACTGAAGATGCCAGTACCTGGCAATAAGACAGTAAACAAGAAATAAAAAGTAAGGGACAGATCCTGAGTTGAAGACCTCGCCCTGCGTAACGGCTTGTCAACACCAGTATCCTGGCCACCATGACCCTTACTTTTAATCACCAGGCCGCCGACGTAACCCAGAGTGCAATCCCACACAACACGGCGAAGTCTCCGGACGATAATGTGGTGACGATGACTAACAATGGCATTGGCGAGACTTTCGCTCGAGTACCTGCTGTTGATATAGATGATATCCCAGGACAACTTCCCACTGCGCAGATACCAGATGGCACAAACCTCGACACGGTGGTGAAGCACACTATAGACCGTTTGAATAACGGAGCATTGCCTGATCTCCTTGCAGTCGAAAGTCTTTGGCGAGACATATTCGCTCTGACGGGAACGCTGAGGACCTTTCACAGCTCAACCACCATCTCGGCAGCCTGGCGAGACTTGCAAGCTGTCCATAAGCCAGGAAAGTTTGCCATTGTGGAGGCCTCAACCCGAGTCAAACAAATAGATGGCCAGCACAGTTGGATTCATGCCCGCATCTCGTTCGAAACGCAAGGAGATCTGCGGCTTAGATGCACAGGGAGCATTGGCCTAATACCAGAAGGGATCGGCTGGAAGATCTGGCTCTTGACTACAGTTCTCGAAGAGATTGTGGGATTGGGCAGTCCTGACAAGCTGTCTGTCGACACAACTAATACATCCCACTCCACTGCTGAAACCTCCGACCTGCGCGACGAGTATGACTGCGTCGTTGTTGGGGCGGGATTCGGAGGTCTTTGCGTTGCCGGCAGACTAAAAGCAATAGGAGTTGACTATCTGGTCGTCGATAAGCAAGAGAGGATCGGGGATAACTGGTTGGATCGCTATGACTCCGCGCGGTGTAAGTCACAGACACCCTCCCGTGAATACCTTTCAAAACTTAACTAATGCCTGTAGTTCATACATCCAAGTGGTACAGTAAGTGTGGGCGAGTTGGAGCATGGTGACCTGGACGGGTCTGTATAGAAGCTTGCTAAGACAACAACTAGGTGACCTGCCGATCGAGCGTGTCTTTGACGACAGCAATAATTACTATCTCACCGCACGAGAGCTGGCCAAGGGGTATCAGACATACGTTGATCGCCTCAGCATTGTAAGTATTGTTGATTCTTCAAGCTCTCTATGGAATGCTGATCAGTGCCAGAACGTTGCGTTGTCAACTTCGTTGGAGAATGCTACCTATCGTACGGAGCAGAGCGATTGGATCTTGCGCCTAAGCCAAGCAGGGCAGATGAGGACCGTGGTAACGAAGCACGTCGTTCTGGCTATTGGTGCTGGTTCCGGCCAGATCCCAAAGATGCCTGAACTTCCTGGCAGAGTAAGCGCTTCCATCGGCATAACAATCAGGACGGTTGAGATACTGACAAGTGCCATCATGTAGGACAAGTTTCGCGGCACCGTCCTGCATTCCAAGTTCTACAAGAATTGCAACGGGTGGAAGGGTCTTCGAGGCGTCGTGATCGGTGCTGCTAACACGGGTGAGTTCGGATCCTTCGACTCCACTCAACGTACCGGCATTTTGACTGACTCGATTGTTCTATAGCGCATGATGTGGCAGAAGATATGGTGGCTGCCGGCCTGCAGTCAGTGACAATGGTACAGCGGGGTGCTACACGTACTTTATCCTTATTGTGAGCGACTTGGCCACGTCTGCTGACATGTTCCTTGCAGCGGTCTTCCCGGTCGAATACCTTAGTACATGGGTGGACTGTGAGTTTCATGCCTGAGATTAGTGTCAACCATGAAGAATTCTGACGTATGCAGCCATCTATAATGCGACAAATCCAATTGAAGACGCCGATAGAGAAACTCTGACTGTACCGACTGCAGTCTCACGATTTCAAGTGCAGCTTGGCATGAGCGCACAGGCTGCCAGTCAGCCGGAACGCTTCGAGGCATTAGAGCGGGCGGGATTCAAGCTGGATCGCAGCTTTGATCTGTGGCAGTGCATGACAAAACGTAATGGTGGCCATTATATGGACGTTGGTGGCTCTGCTAAGATTGCGAGCGGATTGGTAAGTGAACATGGACGAGAACTGCCTGAGCAAAAGATTAATAGTGTCTGCAAACAGATCAAGATGAAAAGCGATGGGTTGTTGGAGGAGTTCACAGAATCCGGGCTAGCCTTCAGCAACGGCAGTCATCTACCAACGGACGTGGTCGTGTTCTGCACGGGCTTTGCCAACGAGTATCGCAACGAAGCTGTCAAGTTTGTTGGGCCCGAGTCTGCACCAATGATGGACGACTACTGGTATCTCGATAGCGAAGGAGAGCTTCGTGGCGCTTTCAAAAAACAAGGCCGTCCGTTTGCCCTTTCAATCGCAACCCACCATGATCGTCGAGCTAATATATAGAATAGTTCCCGGAATCTGGTACACCGGAGGTGGCGTGCAGCATGCGAGATTCTATTCCCGCTTCATTGTCCTACAGATCAAGGCAGACCTTATGGGAAAATCTCTTCCAGTATACAAGGCCCGAAAGTATACAAAAGAGCCCTCTGGACAGGTCGGCAAAACATCTTCAAACGTTGAAACAGCTTCTTGAGGATCTCCAAATTCACAGGTGGTTGGGCTTGAGCAGTGCTTAAAGACTTGATGCACGACCACGCCGTCAGGAATGGACGTTGAGAAATGGTGGACCAGTACGAAAAAGCCATATTTTAGACAAGTCGCCCAATACGAGTCATCGCCATCAAAGACTTTTACCACGATGTACTTGTAACACGGCGAGAGCTGGATATAGCATTTGCCCTCTTTAGATCTAGATATCTTGCACCATTTTGGCGGTGCCTATGTTTATCCAACTACGGTCTCTGTGAGAATGTGTGGTATCATACAGCAAGCGAGGTCAGGTATTGAACCTCATCGGCACTGTCGCATATTCGACCATCTACTTGTGCGTACTAACGTCGATGCAAATCTTAGTCAACTTAGCAGAGGTATTGAAACCCCATCGCCGGTTCCGCGGCGGCAACTCCGGGTTGTGTAATCAGTATAGACTTGTACTTAGAACGCCAATAGTCCATGCTTGATACTAAGCAAAGTGTTTGGCTTATTTCCTTTATGTTATCTAGTCCTTGCAATCACTATAGTAGATGACAGATTATGCGCTAATAATGCTTCTGCCTTGCCATAGTGCTCATTGAGCTATCGCGTTTAATTCCATGGCCGCAGCGGGCAATGCTATCGGTAGGATAATAATTATTACCCCAAGATGAACAACTTGATTCAAAGAAACTACAATAACCTGCAGTGTGCATACCTATAGTACTTAGGTTTGTGATCCGCTCTACATGTTGTCGCTTTGCGGCCCACCTTTCTTAAACACCTTTAATGGGCTACCTATAGATGAGGCCTTTATCTGAAGAGCTATGAACCTGGAATAGAAGCGTGCGTGTGTCACTCCCTGAATCGATTTGGTTAGTGGCATTGGACTGATGTGGGCGAGATAGATGACTTACCCCTCCGATGAGATAGATGCCCGGATCTGCCATGACGAGCTGTTTCAGTGTACGGACCACAGGAGCGAGATTCGCGTGTACTTACGTTGGAGTGGTTTGAAGGCGCCTCGCAATTCTCCCTCTTCATCCAAACCCCAATAATGGTCGAGTTTCTCCACAACCTCGGGTTCGACCATCTTGGAAACGTCTTCCAACATATCGGTCTTGAATCCTGTGCAGACGACAATCACGTCTGCGTCAATGCTGCTACCATCATCAAATAGTAAGCCGGTTTTCGTTAGGCTTTGGATTTTCGCACCGCTTTTGACCGCAATCTGTGGGCGCAATTAGTCAGTCCAGGTGTGCGTTCCTGAGTGGAAACGACGCTTACCAGTCCATCCGCGATCTTTTGCGATGCACCGACATCTCTGCATGCGTTGGTCAGTTATTGGCTGCCCTTGGAGCAAGTTGTAGAAACCAACATGTAGTGGCCGCCGAAGCGGGATGTCAGTAGCTTCCAAAAGTCGGCGTTTCGTTCACATCGAAATCCTCGCCTTTCCAACGAGTCGAATCTCTCTGCCTCTTGAGCTGCCTGTGCTTGCTGGCCAAACAAGCTGATCAACCTCGTAACGGCCAACGGAGTCGCCATTACTTGTCTATCCGATTCTTCAATGGGTATCGTCGGATTGTAGAGGGTATTGGACCATTTGGTATGATACTTGCGCGGTATTACTGGCGTCCTCCCTCGTTGAACCATGGTTACTGTCATATTCGCAGCAAGCATGTCCTCTGCGATGTCGTGGGCAGTGTTTGCCGATCCGATGACTACACCTTTCTTCCCGCCCCAGTCGCTGGCATTCTTGTAGTCAACTGAGTGCAGCAGCTTACTTTCAAACACGCTTCTGTCCGCAAGCACAGGCCAATTTGGGGTCGCACCTCCTGCTCCTGTCGCAAAGACAACATTCGAAGTCTTCAGCGTCCACGGTCGACCGTCGGTTTCTAGACTGAGTGTCCAGGTTTCCGAAACATCATCAAACTTGGAAGTTCTGAGAACAGTTGATAAACAAGTATGCAGTCCAATCTTGTTTGCATATTCGCGGTAACCTCTGGCTAGGTCACTGCCGCTCAGAAAAGGATCATATCCGTGCCTGAATATTGGTCCCAGCGGCATATCGGAGTAATATTTGTCGGTATGAAACCGGGCCGAGTCGTAACGAGCAGTCCAGTTGTCACCAATCTTGGGATTCTTGTCGATGAGAAGATAGTGGACACCCATTGCTTTCATTCTTCCAGCCACACATAGACCTGCAAAGCCTGCACCAACCACGACGGCCTCATAGTCGATCCCGTTTTCATGTGTGTTCTGAACGCTCTTCATCCCAGCGTCGGTGAGGAAGTCCGGGTTGGGCAGACCTTGCAACTCTTCCAAGATGGACGTCATCATCCAGATTTGCCACTTGCCTTCGAACGGCACGATTCCGATTTGACCCGAGCACAAAGAAGCTGGAATTCCGTTGGTTCTGAAGGTGAATCTCGCGGCAATCCAAGAATGCTTTGGTCCGAGGCGTACAATCTTGGACGTTCCTGGCATCAGCTCGAAATCCGACATTTGATGATGCGCAAACACATCTTTCCACGTGCTTGTGATTGTGTCGACGCCATACATTGTCCGAAGAGTGCCTGACAGGGCGAAGAGGTCTCTCCAGATCGCATTTTTGGCCACCACAGATGGATCGAAGCTATTGAGACTGCGCACACATAGTTCAGCAACAGCTTCAGGGTCCACAGAGGCATCTATCTGGGCAACAGGAAGTTCGCCTGGCAAGTCTTCGATTTTGGTCTCAGGCGTCCTGGCGAAGGGCTTGTCCGAAACTTGTAGGGTGTGTGGTGGCTCTTTGCAATCATCTAGTGTTGATGGCTGCTCAGCGGTGACTACATCCATCTCTTTCTCTCTGTTATGTTTGTTGACGAATGGTGACTTGTGCAGGCTCTCAGGAATATTCGCCGAGTCAGTCATCTTTTCCAAACTGGTGAGCGAGTCGCTTACGGGTATTTGCGTTTCATGGACTTGTCCATCATAATTATTGAGTTTGAAGATTGATAAGTCTGCTCCGTATCCCATCATCACTCCGCGAATCGGAACCCTCCAATTTGCTACCCCAGATTATGAGATGGTCGAGATGCACCTGTCCAACATCCATGGATTCCATGCTGAGTTCCAAGATGGCTGATTCTGATCTGTGCTCGGCCACCACTCCACCAATCGGAGCTCTTGAGCGTGCAACGATTAGTTAATTTGCAAGCTCCGGAGTGTGAAATGAAATGGTCGTAGCTCCAATTGCTCACCGTCCACCAATCGGAACTCTTTAGCGTGTGATTCGGACCCGACAGAAGTCAGAGACCTAGTGATTTACGCTTACAAACTGGTGGCTAATTACATAAGTTTGTTTGTGTTATAGAGAGATCCCGTTCAGTACCTGAACGCTCCTGTATAGTTATTAGTCCATTCTCTTTCTCGACTTAGATATTGACCACTGGTGAGCAACAAAGAACGACACATTATTTGCTTCTACCACTTTCCTCCATCACCAACCAAGATGGCTACCAATGTTGCGAGTTCGTCACCACAAGCGTCTTTTCGGCGACTTCTCCCCGCTCCAGACCGGCCGCAATTAGCTGGGCTGTCCTCAAGTAGTGCGCGGGAATGGTACGAAAGCAGAAGGAGGGTTCCTGAGCTTTTTGACTTCCTCGTGCGACTCGAGGCCGAAAATCTGGAAAAGCCTTACATTGGCATCACATCAGACGGTCATGTGATCCCTGATCTCTTCGATTATACCGTTGATGAGGGCGCGCCCGTTGCAGCTATGTGTGAAGCCACGAATGCGATGCTCTCCATCTTGTCCGTCCAGCAAGAAAACGACACCGTTTTCCCGTCTGTGTTGGATGACAATATTCGTCTGTGGTCCAACCCAGAGGTCTACGTCAATCCAGGTGAGCAAGCCACTTATCATCTCATGGTCACATCTAAGCTTTCTGAAGGAGGTCTGCGGCTCGACGAATGTTCCCCAGGTATTCAGACAGCGGTCCACAATATTTTGCGATCTTCCATGTCCCTTGAAGGATACCAAAAAGTGCACGGCTGCTGCATCGTAAATAAGTTCCTCGGAGAGTTGGTGGGCGGCAGTCGGGTGCTGAACGAGCACTCATACAATTTTCGATTATTCGGGCGCCCAAGTCTCACTCAGCCATGGGGCTACACGTTTTTCGGGCATCATCTGTGCTTGGCGGTTGTAGTTGCAGGCGGGCGGATGGTTATTGGTCCTACATTTGTGCGTAACCTTGTAATGGAGCTTGCGTACAGCCACGATGGCTGACTGACTCTCAATAGATGGGCGCGGAACCTAATATTATCGACGAAGGACCACACACTGGGCTGCAGTTGTTTACCACTGAGCGCGAGGTGGCTTTGCAACTGCTGCGTTCTCTGCCTCCCGCTCTGCAAGCTAAAGCCATCCTTTCTCACAGCGTCCTTCCACAAGACCTTCCTAAGCACCGGTGGGTGCCTTACGATGAGCGTCATTTAGCAGGTGCTCGGCACGACAATCGTGTTATTCCGTACGGTATGTCAGCGAATAGATTGTTTCCCAGCCGTTCGATGGTCTCTCGCTAACTCTGTCGCGTTATTAGAAGGCTGTCCGGCGTCATCCTTTGATGCAGATCAAAAGGAACTTCTAGTTCGCATATTCGTTGGGTTCAACTTGTATTACCCTGAACGAGTCCTTTCCCATAAGGCACAGATGTTTAGAAACCATTTGCACATGACTCATTTCGCGTGGATCGGAGGCCACGGAGACGACGATGTCTATTATTTCCGCATCTACTCGCCTGTATCACTGATGGAGTTCGACTTTCATTGCGGTGGTGAGTCCCATTCTTTCTTTCATTATGGCCCATTCAGCGTGCTGATATCCTGGTCCTCTCAGTATACCTCACGAACGACACCCCAGATAAATGTCATATTCACACCATCAACCGCATCCCCAATCGCGGAGATTATGGAAGGGCTTTGGTGGAACAGGTCCAAAAGAATGCTACCGTGAGCGGTCAGGGTTTAGGGCTTAAATCTACATAATTATAAAGAACACAATATAAATACTTATAAGAAAGAATATACCTGTGACTTACTCCTGCCCAAGATTGAGGTTTGGACTGAGGCGCTAAATCTCATGATGATAAGCAGTACAAAGAGCTGCAGCTCTTCTTTCTGTACAATCTGATGTAACTTCTTCTCAACGCACCACAAAGGGAAATACACACTCAGAAGAGAGCACAGCATAAAGGCCACAAAGGCTAACAGATAGCCAAGTTATCAATATTACGCTATGGACTTTTCTGCAGAGGCTACATGATGTAGGGGAGCTGCAGTACCTGCATCGTGCACGTTATTCATTCTAGTCCCAAATCTCCTTCAATGACATCTCGCAGCTTTGATTTGACGTATTCCACGGTGTACTCTGGCCCATGTTGAACCTGCATGCCTTGAGGGACAGCAAAGCATCGCAATTGGGGGAATACGTCTCGTGCAATTTTCTTGATTTCTGCACTTTCTTCTGGCGACCACATTGACGCACAGAACTGTCGCCTTATCAGCACGAGGTCAATGCGAAACCTATAACTTTGCTTACCACCAAGTCAGGCCGATGCTCCATTACAAGGGGTCTAACATGTTCAATCTCTGTAAATCGAAGCTGTTAATTGCCGTTGTTCTGTATGACACCGAAGCTGCCAGAACATACTTTCAGCGTTGCCGCAGTGTACAATCTGGAAATCGCCACGCACATCGGCCGCCAATTTCGCGACCAACCTAGTGGCTCTTTCGGGAGCGGTATTGACGGTCAAAAGCTTATAAACTTGGTGGTTCGTTAGCGCCGACATGATGCAGGCCGGCGTCGTGACGTTGTGGAACAGACCGGATATGGCGAAAGGGATAGCCGCAGGCTTTTGGGTACGCTTGGGAGGAGATATCAAGACAGTTCATCACAGCCTGGAGAAGAATCATTCCGCAATCATCAAGAGCATCTTTACTGGCGCCTGGCATTGATTGGTGCGACTTGGCAGAATTACCGTCGCCGGAACCATCGGGCGAATGAATGAGCAGAACTCACACGGCTCAAGTGGCGCCAATGCCATCTTCCGATCATCTCCGACTTCCGATTGGCTCTGATGCCCGGTTGCCAAAGTTCCTGTCCAAGTCGTGCTGCAGCCTATAGGCGACAGGTCGGAGCCCGAAATGCCGGCATTTCGCGTCGATCGGTGCCGATGCCCACAGAGAGAGCGAACACTACAACAGTGCAGGAATACCCGCCGTTAGAGCTGGGCTAGCACTTACTTCCATAGATTCGCCAACAAGACACAATGGACGGGCTCAAAGAATTTGGTCGTGATGTTCCTTCCGCCAGAGATCCAACATACCATATCTATGGTCAGTTGCTCAGACAACAAGACAATGCCAGAGCCATCCATTCCACGACACGACAGGAACACACATATGGCTCACACCCGCGTCAGAAGCTGGATCATTATAGCCCCAAGCAAACGGAAGACGCCAATAAGACTGAGGAGGTGTTGATGTTTGTCTATGGAGGGGGTTGGGTCAGCGGCGACAAGATTCTGGAGGAAATTCCTGACGAGGTCGCGTATGCCAACGTTGGCCACTTTTTCGCCGACAAGATTGGTATAGACACTATTGTCATTGATTACCGCCTGGTCTGTCATGGAGCAAAACATCCATCTGGCGCCCAAGACATCGACCTAGCGCTGATGTGGATCGAGAGGAAATTCCCCAATTGTCGCTCATTGTATCTGCTCGGTAACTCGGCCGGCGGAGTGCATGTAGCGAGCTGGTTATTTGGCGCGCATTGTCCCGAAACCCGCAATCGCCTCGTTGAGGGCAGAAGCAAAAGCGATCAACTTGGACTAGAAGCAGTAGGCTTGCTGGGAACACCACTACAGCTGTCTCCCGAAGGCGCCATGCGACCATTGCTCGAGGCTTATTATGGGGACCTGGACCTTGTTCGAGCAGAGCAGCCACAGAAGTTGATGCTCGATGCCACACAGGGGTTGTCGTCTGAGGAAGTGGCATCATGGCCACGATTAGCTGTGCTTGTCTCTGAGCTAGATCCTGAAGAAGATATGAGGAACGCGGGTCGAAAGTTTTTCGAGCTTTGGCAATCCAGAGGTGGAACGGGTGAATTCGTCGATATTCCTGGTCACAACCACTTCAGTCCAGTCCTCTCAATCGGGACTGCTGTTGAGCGCGAAGAGGCTTGGGGACGTGAGTTTGGGCAGTGGTTGCGCCTCAGACGCAGATAGTTATTGTTACGACCCAACGTACTCTCACTCGCGTGAAATGGGTGCCCCATCCCTTTTCCCCAATTAGCAGTCACGTATCCTGTTGAATGCACGCTATTCAACTTATATATCCTAGAATATATACATACACTCCTTTGGTAGTAAATAGAGCTTAACTTATCAACTATTGAAAATACAGCTTTCCCTTAATAAGCCTTATCTACACTATTAACAATTAAGAGATATAACTTTAACTACTACTTAATATAATACTATCAGGAGGATTATACATATATTAACTTTATAGAAAGATAGTATTGCCTATAGGGTGGGTTCTAATTATCTAAGACATTAATACTCAATACGGTGAAAATATATATAAAGCTGTTCGGCCCGACGGGGTCGTGAGATATCCGTGACTAGTGCCTCAGGCACCTAAGGCAGATGTGTTTCGGCATTCACGGAGTATTTACCTACTGTAATTATACTTTTTACCCCGCGATACCCCACAGCCCATCACGAGGCCTAGACCGTATACAGGTTAGATGTTCACCACTTCCTTGAGTCCTGAATCCTTAAAGGCCTCTCCTCTCCAACGACACCTTGACAATCCCCGTAGCTGTGTATTTATTACCTCGATCGGGTTAGTCAACGCCTTCCACACTCGTCAGCATCGCAAGCGTAAGGCTTGCGATATCGGCAATACAATGGGAGACTTGATTGCCAAGGACGTGGCTACCACCTTGCCAGAAACTCTGCCTCAGAAGCGAAAAAGAGGACCGAAAGCGTCGGTGGCTTGCGACACGTGTCGCCGCTTGAAAGCGAAAGTAGGTTCAACGATACTATCGTGAGCCATGGCTTGAGAGACTGATCATCTACACAGTGTGACCAGAATACACCCTGTCGGGTATGTACCAAGAATTCCGAAGAGTGTATCTATCGATCATTTCCCCCACCGAAGCAAGCACGGCAAGCGTTGCTTAGGGAGAGGTTTGTGCAGATACGATCATCAGCAGAGCAAACAGGCCAAGCGGCCATCGCAAGCAAAGATGCAGGATCGGAGGCCCAGTCCGTCGAGGCATCGATGCGTTCAACCGTCAGTCACGCGCGAGACCATCTCACAACCAAATCTGGCACCGATAGAATACCTTTTACCCCCACCGTTAGGCAGAGTCAGAGTCAGAGTCAGACAAATGCTCCGATCGGCGATATCGCTACCGACTCGTCCTCTGACGATGAGGCTAGTCCTGAGGGCTTTAATGAGACCAATTCGCGCACCAACGGCAAAGAATTCTACGGTCCTGCGGCCACGTTGGCTTTTCTCCTTGAACTTCGGGCCAGAATTTCAGCATTTCAACGCAAGTTGCGTGATAGGCAATACTCAAGACCTCGTACTCGGAGCAGGACATCTTTGGTCAATCTCATGGATGGCGAAGAGGTAGATGATAGCAACGACAAAGATGCCCGGCGGCATCTTGTTCACCGAACCCCAGAAACCCCCCGAGTAGCGCAATCACCCAACTGTCAATCTCAGTCGCCATTCCATCTCACGAATGCGACAATCGAGAAAGCATGTATTGAACACTACTTCCGCAACATCCACCACATCTACTCCTTCATCGACAAAGCCCGGTTTCTGAAGCGATGTCAGACAGAATTTTGGAATTGCTCGGTTCCTGAAAAGCCAGAACGAAGCAATTTCCATCTACCTAATTCAACATTTGCTGCCGTCTATAACGCTGTCATTGCTGTGGGAGCCCTCACGGCCCCAGAAACCTTTGTGACCGACACTGAAACGTCAGATACAGCAGAGTTCTGGGCTGAGCTAATCAAGCATTCCAACCAACATCACCATACTGGCACACAGCCCGCTCGAGAGCTTGCCGAAATTTATTTCACTCGAGCTCGAATATCATCGAGTAGTTTTTTCGAAGCTTGCAACCTTGATAGCCAGCAAGCTTTCTTCTTGATGTCAATCTTCTGCACGTACGCTCTCAAACCCCATGCCAGCTACCTGTACCATGGTATGGCGATCAGAACTGCAACAGCCATCGGCGTGTCCAACATGGCCGATCTACGAAAGAATCCGATCGAGGGTGTACGAACGTGGTGGATGATGTATTATCATGAGATGGAACTCTGCCTTGTCCTGGGACGCGAGACTTGCCTTCGAGATGCCGATCGCTATCCAGTATTTCTTGCGCGATTTGGTGAGCCCATGCCTCCCGGCGTCGAATACGACGAGTATAGATTCTTTGGGCGGTGCAACACAGAACTGGCGCGTATCCTCAAGAGGATTTTGGAGTGTGTATATCATACTGGAGCGTTTGCTGATGCTGGTCAGCAACGCCCCAATCGCCATCAGATCGCGCTCGAACTCGATGTAGAATTAACACAGTGGCGGACCAACTTGAAGCCGGCCTACGATCTCGATGTCGAACCACTGACGGAGCCAGAGACTGTGACAAAGCGTAAAATCATCCTCCGACTTCGCTTTCACTTTGCTCAGATAATGATCCATCGCCCATTTCTCGTCAACACGGCAAATTCAAGCCCCAAACAAGTTACGCTGGATATTCACGTTCAGAAGTGCTTGGGAGCAGCCATAGACACCATTCAATTCCTATACCACACGCTCAAATATCGCCCCTTCTTCAGATCGTGGTGGTATGCAACAAGCTATACCTTCAACGCAAGTAGCGTTATACTGTACTGCCTAGTGACTGGCTTGTATGGAGGTCGCGATGAAGCCAAGACACTAACCTTGGGTGTTGAGAAAGCACTTGAAATCTTGGAGGCCATGGGTTGTATCACAGTTGCTCGAAGGTGCGCCAAGGTCACGCGGGAAATGTTGGAAGTGGCTGAAATGGCGGCCGGAAATATCGTCAACGGCCTTGTTGAGTATGAACAGAGCAACACTTTAGCTGCTCCTGTCACAAACGATACTCAAGGGGGACAGCAGGTACCTTTTATTCCAACAGATGCATTCTTTCTTAATAACGCTAGTCTGGATACGCTTTTGGATGAAAGAGGGTATTTAGATAGTGATGACTTTTTTCAGAATGTTACAAATGAGGACCTGCTTAATAGTTTTAGTATTAATATGTTATAAGGGTTATGCCTTTATGCAAACCTACGATGCCAATGGCTACTCAATCCTGGACAGCGCGTCCTGGTTGAGCCTCTACTTGAGGACATCTGGGAGCCGCATTATCATGTCGGTGATGATATGTCTCGCGCTGCCATCCATACCGAATATATGTCTTCTAGGGAGAAGGGCGGCACACTGCACGGCTTGCGATCTGCGAACGCTGTACTCGTGGGTATAAAGATATGGGTGTTGATCTCGCTGGAAGCTGAGACCAAGGTCAAGAGTTTTGTCTACAAGAACTTTCGGGACCCTTGGAAATGCGATCGTGCCATCAGCCATATCAAGATCCTCGTCTCTTCCTCGCGTCTTGATGCACAGGGCATTGCTTATACGATCAAGATTGGGTACCCGGGTAACCTTGTCCTCACAGAGCAGGCGCAACATCACATGGCCGTCAATATGGGACCGTGCATCGCCGAGTCTGTTAATCTTGGATTGACAGGCGACAGTATTCGCAGTCCTGACTTTGCCAGATGCGACCTGGATGGTCTGGATCTCCCCCACCTGGCCCGTAAAGCGCCAGCGCCGCCTGTTCCAAGCAAGCGCACACACGTCGAGAAGCAGGTCCAGCCAAACAAGAGAAGTCGCGTGGAAAGACCAACGATATCAGTCTCTTGACCATCGCGAACAGTCAACACTCGTCCTCGTGCAACTGTTGAACAAGCTCCAGCTGCCCTACCATCACAGACAGCCGAGACTCGTGAGTCGCAAGGTCGTGCGGCTCTTGAGCAAGTTGCAGACCAGCTTCGAAGCGCTGGCCACGTCTCCATCACACCCATTATCTTGCACAATCTGCCATCTGACCGAATCTATCGTCTCATGTGCGCCTTTATGAGCCGCGATACCATTGCCGCATTCTACAACATGACAGTAGCATGGAACTCGGATGCCAGCCCACTCTCTCGTGCAGAGCACGCAAAGGCGAAGGCTAAGACTACGTCAGAGCGAATAGCCGTGGTCAAGAAGCTGACCGCTGCCAATAAAATATGTAACTATCTCACGCGATACCACCAGCTGCACCTTCGCTTGAACAGCGACGCCAACAAGCTGGGCCAGTCCCGCAATTCTCCTGAAGCTATGAAGAAGATGCAAGAAGAACAGGGTATGGCACCGAGAATTCTAGAATATCACTTGGAGCAGGGTGGGAGGTGGAAGAGACTATGTGAGGTCCACTGCGGCCTTTTGCCCTTGACGCCGTGCTTTGTGGGGACCATGGGTACCAAGCTTTCAGGCAAGCTTTCAGGCAAGCTTTTTTCTAGATGAATCAGAGTTTACCGAGTTGAAGATGATGATGCAGAACGCTACGACGAATGAGGCAGCGAAGAAGCTTCTCAGAACAACAGAGGCTTTTGTTAATGCTGTTGAGCAAGGGAATAGTTGTGTTTGGCGAGGATGTTGGTCGGGAAGTGGTTCTTGGTCTTCTTGGATAGAGGATGGACAAGGATGAGGAAATTGGCGTTATCAGGTTGGGTTCACGCATTTATGAGGAACAGAAAAAATAGATCAAGCGTGCGCAATAGCAAATAGACAGTCCTTATCTGAGTATCTGAAAGCTTTCCCATAGTTCTTGGTCATCTTGTTACTTGAGGTCTATCACAGTTGACTGGTCTTGTGGCCCGTGTACCTAGGGAGACAGTAAAACAAAGTCTGTCGTTATCAAGCACGATTAGAATAAAGCTTGCTCCGGCTCTCTTTGGTTTAGTTCTCTCGTGTCTTCTCAGTCTTGAATAATGTAATAGAGATATTGGTACGCGTTTTACACGCGTTCTTGATGATTGAATGAATGGTCAACAGCCAGTTGGCGCAAACCACAATGAGGTTCCGTTCCTATCTAATATAACGATGGAACGCAACAACCTTTCAGCCGTGAGTCTTAACTACAAGTGACACATCTAGCTCATGACCGACACATTTAGATATGAATTTACAAGATACTGACTGGTGACCAGGGGGTGCATATGTTATAACTTAGAGACCAGAGCAAGTGATTACTTTTTACCCTAAACAGCCAACCGCATTCGGTCCCAAGCTTCCAAAGCCCTCTTCCCATCACAGTTTCGACATCTCCTCAATTCCCTCCTTTTTTCTTTCACAGCCAAGTTACCATTCTATCTTGGTCTTTACACTGCTTTATCCAAGTCCGGATCGAAGGGGCAGATATATGATATCAGCATTCACTCAAAGACAAGGAATCAACAAGGCCACCGTTCGTGCCAAACCGCGGATATATCGACATGTTGTTTGTTACCAGGTCTTCGTTCTACCGACCTCGGACGACCTCGGCCGTGACTATATAGGGTAGAGATGAAAGGGGTTTGTTCTGTATTATGGCCACGAGGGCGCTGTCATCTCGCCTCGTCAGACTCGCCAGGTCGATAACGTGCCCGCTTTACCTTCCGATCAGCCAAGCAGGGAAGCGACTTTTGACCATGAATTAGTAATTATCTGGCCGCGTGCCGTAGTTGGTAACTGTATATGAGCACGAGATATAGACCTCTGGCCATAGGGATGGGAGGGGACGTTGCGACGGGTGTCGTCGATGTTGCCGATGCTGTTTACTAACGTTATTCCCCTGGTCCTTGCGTCTTTGCTGCTCTATGAGAATCCAATAGCTACAGATTCTGTAACCATTTTCTTTTGTTAGGGATGTCCCTTGGAAACCGATGCACTGTAGCTTTCGTTACATGCAAATCGTCGGAGAAGTCACTGTCGCGACCAAATTCCCAAAATGTTTTTCGCTTGAGGTTAAAGTCTTAAGATTTCTTTCGCTGGCATCAAAAAGGGCCGCATTGGCTCGGCTTGTAGCCAATTTGACTCCATAACTACACACGGACTAACAAAGTCGCTGACGTCGGGAAATCCTCTGCTTTCGAATGTTGGTAAAGATATTCTGCAGACAGCTAACGGCTCAAGGTCAGTCGACACATTCCAACGATGGAGACTGGAGTTAACGCGGTGTGACATTTCACTTTAGCCAGCTCAAGTTCTTCGTCACCATCAACCCCAAACTCCCTTGTCACTGAAGCCCTGCACCTCCTGATACTATCTCGCCAGGCGCATGGGTGCTCAACTGAAAAAACACATCGACTGCTCGATCGATGGTACAAGGCTTTGGTTAGCGCCGCGACGACAGCTAGACTTGAAACGTTACATCGCGAATGGTGAAGGAAATGATGCTAATGCCGGCCTGACTCCCTATCCTGTTGTCGACGAACCCGCCCCGAGATACGGGGACAGACATCCACATCAAGTTGTGCCACCTTCTGAACCAAGACTAGCGATATGATGAGCATCAACATGGAGTTTGATCACGCTATCCGCTTCGCCAGTGATTGAGGTCCTGATACGGTCAGCAAAGATTTCAACCAGACCGTCAATGAGCACCAACCTCAACAGCGCCATGAGATTCTTGAGGAATGGGTAGGCAGTTCTGCATTTCTCTACGCAACAAGACGAGAATGCTTAGAGCCTGATTATGAAGACCATAGAGCTGAACTTCAGACTTTGTTGTGCAGGAGGCAGATGAAAGGGCGGCCAAGGGAGTGAGGGCGCTCCCTACGACTCTAGTACGCCGGCCAAGACCCAAACCAACTCCATGGCAATTCGAGAAGGACTATGCTGTTAGCCAAGTGCATTTGGGAGTGCTTCAGAAACAAGGTGATGCCCACTTTGGCCATATCTATGTACGGGATGCTGACGGTCTTCTCAGCATATCTTTCTACGTCCAGGCCATTATCAGGCTCGTATTTAGGTGCAGCTTCATCCACGACTTGATGGCGACGACCGATGAGACCTAGAGGAAGGACATAAGGCCATATAAGAGGCACATCTGGTAGGTCAACGTATATGGACCTGCACTTGTCTACAGGCGTCTTGGAGGGTCTGGGTTTGGTGATGGATGAGATGACGGCGTGGTGGAAGAGCATCGAATTCAACGCTACAGATGCCGAGGAACTTCAATTCAGGCCCGAGAACTCGTTCAAGGTGACAACGTCCATCATGGCCGACGAAAGCATGAGCGTCATGCCTTTCTGTTTCATCGCGGCTTGCGGCTTCGAGAACAGGTAATCCCGGTCCCGGATCGTTAGCTTGGATGTATCTCCTGGCTTCATGCCCAGGACATGGAACGCAGTGATGCGGTCAAGGTCTCACGCTCCAACTGCAGTGCAGAGGGTCATCGTGTTTCAGACTACGAGTCAACCAATTGGTAGTCCGTCAACCGAACTAGATACTGAGCCATCAGGTTCTAAGCCACTTGTGGATAAGGACGCTTGCGTGTGGAGCAGCTGGTGACAGCTTGCCCTATATAACCCTGAAGGAGACTAAGAAACCCACAATTACAAGTATTTGGCGACGTGGTGGATTTTGTCGTGTCCTCCAGGCTTACCTCACATTAGCTCTTCCACTATGTCGACGATCTCTTCAATCTCTCGTACTCAACCGACCTCATTTCAGCTTGCGACACCATCGGTACTGGGAATCGTCAGTACTTGCGGTTTCATCAAGATCTTGAGCAGCTGAGGGCCGCACAACCAGTGCCTACGTTTGCTGCTGGATGATAAAGCTTGACCTAGGTCGACTATACCCCCTTCTATGCAGGAGAGAACTGTCTTCCGAGAGACCAACGACCGGAGCTCAGTGGCAATCCGCAATACGATGCATGTGAAAGTCCAGTTAAGGATCTCGTTTCGCGTTTCCGACCTTTACTTTGCTACCAGATGTACCCTTTGCATCGTTGACGTCGTCGCTTGGATTATAAGGAACCTTACAGATGTATTCTCCGTGTTCTCTGAGTCAAGAGGCCTCTGGCCTGCGCTGTACGGCTGAGGTCCTGGTCGTTGAAGTTCCAGCTCGCGGCGTGATAAAAGTGGTTGCTTGGATGGAGAGCATTTTCTGCGCTCAAAGAGATGACATGTCCTGAAAGTGATGCGGGATGAGGTATCCGGAGAGTGAAAAGTTTCCGAGACCGGATGATGCTGGTGACGGCGTGGCTTACTTTTCTTTTTATATCTACATTGGCTTTGGTCTCTCAAGCAAAAACCTCGCAACTTGGAAGCCGTCGACCCATGGGATCAAGCTACTCTCGAATGGATTGAGTATTCTTTACGATATGATAATCCTCTGTGGAGCCTGGATGCGCGACATTGACTCGATTATGTCCCTTTTATAGCCACAAATAATATCACTATATGCGTGACCCTGTCGTTGTTAACCATTACCTAGTGTCGTTGAATCGCCGACCGAAAAGCGTGTCCCACCCAAACAACCTTAACAAACCATTTCTTTTACCACTGGCCTCGCCTAAGACCATGGCGACGGCCACGGCGCCTCCCCAGGTACCAGGAGGAGTCAGAACATAACACACCCGTTGTCCTCCACCGTGAGCTTAATCCCACTGCCTCAGGTATATATGTTTGAGCAGATACTCCCAGGTTGCAATCCTTCTTCTTATAACTTGCTACTTGCCCCTGTCAGTCCTGTCTCTACATAACCAAAGCTTGATCCTCCTCCTTACCTGAGTCTAGGTGTGTGCTGAGTCCATTCATGCGAGCAAGTTCTGAAGGCGTGCGTCAGAGATGTGGTGGACGGTGCACCAGACTGGTCGTGATAGCTGAAAGTGCTTCGAAGAGATGATTGTGCCCAGTTCTAGGAAGCCTCGCGTATGGCCCGTCATTACTGTCGTCCCCTCTGAGAATCTCATGAATATGATCTCCTTCATGAGGATATGGATACACGGAGGTGGTCAAAGTGTCACCGAGAGTCGCCTTTTACTCCGGGGGCAGGAATTTGACGCGCGTTACCATATCAGAAGCCAAGACGATGTTCCAAGACGAATCGTCGAGACGAATTTGGCTATCGACATCGACCTTTTGCAAAACTCAGCGGACCGGGAGTTACATTAAAGCTCAACAGATCGGGATAAAATAGTACAAAAACTGGCAGAGAGGGTGAAACACTAATGGAGATGGTCCTAAGCTTTGGGATTGTCCTTTCTCCCAAGTGTAACCATTATCACAGCGATAGTGATTGGGTAGAACATGTCGGCTCAGGGGTAACCTGCAGCCTTAAATATGTAGATGTATAACTGAAGGGCCTATGCTTCTTGTATGGTCTTGATATTCCGATATATGAAGATATATGAAGATATGAAGGACTACACGAAGAGCAATGAAAGGCAGTTGGAAGAGTCTGTCAATCACAAAGACTCCTGTAAGCGACGTGGTAAAGTCGCAAGCAAGGATATAAAATACTCTAATGAATGTCCTAATACCAAATTGATCTCTAAAGCAAGAACGCCAGTCTATTATCCCAGATCCATTCTATGAAACATCAAAAACTCCCAAAAAAAAAATCAGCAATATTCCGTGAGATACCGAACACCCCCAAAAGAGAATCGACAAGCCATCTTTCCTTCTGAAATCGCCAACTCGAGTCCTAACCGCCACATTCACTCATCGTCACTGGTGAGATCAATCTCAAGACATCCATTGGACATGGTACGAACAGCATAGCGAGGCGGCTCTGGAGCAGGCTCAAATGTCTGAGGCATGCCCTGCGCAGCCTGGTTGATGATAGCAGGTTTCATGATGCTCTGAGTCTCGAGGGTATCTAAAACGTCAGCGGGATTCCATCTCATCAATGTAAGTGACATACCCAGGGAGAGATAAACGAAATCGAAGCATCCAATCGCTTCTCTGATATCAATGTCATAGTAATCAAACTGGACGGGGAGTTCAACAGGTGTGTAGCTTTTGCAAAGTTAGTCATGACCTTCTCAAGTTCGATTCATACTTACCAAGTGCCGTGGGTTTGGCCATACCCATTCAGGATCAGGGTTTTTGCGGATGGTTGCAGAGTGTTAAAGGTTTGCTGTCTATCACTAGGGCCAGGCATGGGATCAGAATTCAATTTCTTAGCTGATCTGAGAACAACCCTGACTGTTCCAAGAGTCTTCACAAGCTGCATGTCAGCCTGGAGGGTCGCTGCAGTAGTGCACTCAGCTACGCCGACGTTAGTTCTGAGTTTTCTAAGATAGTATGGATAATTACCAGGCGCAAGGTCTTCGAAACAGAAGGTGTGGGTGCTTATCGAACCATTGGCGTCTTCCCTATGAAGGTGGGATATGCACTCGATAAAATTTTGCTCGCGGAGAAGACTTTTGAAAACCAGTGACTCTTCGACTAGGCTCCCGTCAATATAGATGGAGACCAGGAGGGTGTCTGTTTCGGCACCGAAGTAGAAAAGGGGAGATAGTCTGAAGCGGACCGAATACGTCTGTCCAGTCTCTGCAGAGATAAAACAACGAGTTCGAGGTACATCCTCAAACTCGGCATCATATGGGATTTGAATTTGAGGTGGCTGATACTCATCCGCCGGTTCACCATCGACGATGATGGCAGTGGAGAATGCTGGGACTGCAGGGAGAATAGCCATTGCTGAGTCTTGGTGTGGAATGAAGATGGCAGAAAGATAAAGAGTAAGTGTATGAATGGTGGAAAGAGATTCTGTAAAGCTGAACTTCTGGAAGAGGTGGAAGAAGCGTTGGTGAGGGGAAAAGATAGTTCTGATCGGGCAGAAACGGGACGTTTTATATGTCTCCATGGTTCATTCCATCTCGCTGGCAATGCAAGCAACGTTATCACAAGTTTGGAAGATGATCAAAGAGATATGCAGCTTGGGATGAGCTACTGCAGGGTCTTTTGTGAGCGGGTATGCACGCTGCAGCTTGCTCAAAGGGGCTCTGCTGCAGCTGAGGTAATCACAACGAACAACCAACCGCTGCGCTGGCAACCTTGGTTCGGCTTCAAAGAGCTGCATATGCTGCTTGCTTTTGACCCATTTATGCAGAAGCGTAGTCAAAAGAGAGTTGAGTTACAAAGACGGCAAACAGCAGCGAAAAAAGGGATCCGGTTCAGTGGTACGAGCATGAAAGATAACGGCTGTTTGTGTGTTTGCTGGTGGCACAAGGCTGTGTCTTATGCGTGTTATTCTTTGACACGTGCCGTGAATAATGAGACATACATCGCGATAGCTTCAATGACGTCAATTGCAGCATCCTTGGCTTTGATGTATGCGAAACAAAGCTGGCGTTGGCTTTCGCACAGCAACAGCCCTGGAAGTCAACAAAGGTGGTGGCTTTTCACTTTTCCGTTCAGATACGTGAGATTGAACCAAGAAAGATACTGAAAGAAAAGGGTCGTGACTGAACCTTCTCAAGTTGCTAGTCAATTGTAAAGTCAATTGATACTCAATTGCTTCCTGATTTCGTACACGCGGCGAAACTAAGAGTAGCAGGACAATGGCCCAGTGGCCAAGTTCATGTTCTCCTTGGAGTTGTCGTGATATGGATGCCTATCACACATCTCCTGCCAAAGGGTAATGGCTTGACTCTTTTCTGTAGTCAAGCTGAGTCGAATCATTCTTCACCATACGTTTATGCGCTCCATTGAATGATCGCATCTACTTTATGTCATTGATCTTTCTGCATTTATGTTTTCCATTGGTTTGTTTACACCAAATCCCTGACAAGGTCAGCGTAACTAGCGTCCATTACTCTAGCATCTTGAACCAACATATGTGTCAACCATTTCTTCGCGGCCTTGTGCAGAGTATCAGATACCATTCCAACTTCAGACGCATCCTCACAGCCCAGGTCATCGCAGCTCAGCTCAAGTACCTCCTTTTGTGTACTAGCCCTCGTCAGGGGAGATGAGCGACAATTGTTGGCGTCCGAACTAATAGTCTCTCGGAGTATGATAGGGCAGGTAAGAACATTCCAGTTGGTGGGTGTTTCAGGGCTGGCTATCGAGCTATTGGAAAGCTAGCACATGGCATACTTAACAGTAATAATTCCATCCACGCCCGGCATTCATGGGTTGGTATCATGCCTCAGTGTGTTTCTGGCAGCCTTGAGTCGGGCAGAAGATACACAGAGCATCAGCAGTGGAGTAATTTCCGGAAAAGCTGGGTTAGTTAGGATACGGCTGACTTGGGTCTCAATAGCCTTTACATGGGAGAATCGCGGCCCTGAGGCTAGACCAGGCGATATCCCATTCTGTAACTCATTCAAAATTATGCCAGATGCTAGATCACCTTATCATCCAGACGGCCTCGACGACGTGGTTGCAGCCTGCCCTGTAGCTGCTACACCGGCTGACAGATTGGATCCTGACTCTTCCCCAAGACTAAGCATAAGACCAGTAGTTCGCACCTACAGTCTCACGTTGATCCATCCCAAGCTGTTCACATCACCTCATTCATAATGGTACAGCAGAGAGGTGAAGCATGTTGACCTGTGTTGTCTCAGCTTGCCACCTCTTATCAAATACGAGATGGCTTATGCCTACCAAAGCTGACGTCTTTCATTTCCCTTGAAGGGTTCGCCATTTTGGCGCGTAATCTTAAGCATCCCTGCTTGCACGTGATACTCCAGCACTTGTTCAACA
>JABSSZ010001063.1:0-19497 GCA_013755755.1 Fusarium sp. NRRL 25184
CCTCCCTCCATCGGACTCTTCCCACCGCCCCATGCCCTCTCGACCAGGACATCCCCTGTCAATCCTTTTTCTTGTGTTTGAAAAATAAGGGCTTCCATATGGAATGTTGGTTTGAGCACTCTCAGTTCACTACGTATCAGTGAGCGCGGGAAGAGCACATGACCTGTGGCTGATGTGGTCAGCAAGACATGGGCAGTTTTAGTAGATTCTTGGCTGGATTCTGTAATTGATTTGTTGGTCTGAGCTCTGAAGATTTGTTTGTTGGTGATGCAACTATTCTGCACCATCAGGCACTCTACAGACGGACTAAGTTAAGGGCCACGAGACGAGACGAGATCAGACTCTCGCCTCAGGTACGAGCCGTAGACTCGATAGATTAGCGGACGATTATAGCCGTGACACTGGTTTACAATGGTCCGAGCGGCTGACTACTAAACTACCTACCTACCTACGCTACTTTACTTGATATTGAAAAGTAAGCTCAAACGTGTCTAAGAAGAAAACGAAGCATTCATCTTGTCAAACACATTGATGATTCCCATAAATCGATACAGATGACACGGTGTTTGTAGTCTTGCTGAATAAACGCGGCATTTTCGCCTTTCTCTGATATTTGAAAGATTGATATTACAGTGGATAGAGCCAGGGGTAGCAGTGACATCCCTTCTGCCGTGGTGCATCACAATTCCAGGGACCCGGTTCACAACGTTCTCTGCCTTAGGTAGGCACAGGCACTCACTGGAAATGCGCTCCAACGGCGGGGGATTAGGGTCAGGGCAGGGCTTGCCGAAAGAGCATGCATACGGTTAGGGATAGGGAGGGATACGGACGGATCAGGATCTGGATCTGGAAATGAATAACTAGGGGATAGAATAGACACTGTAGCTAAGCAAGGGGGAGGGTGAAGGGGGGACTATCGACCGACATCGCGATCAAGAGGGGGACAAACTTGAGGGGCGTGTGAGTGAGTAGTGAGTGAGTGACTGAGAAGCGGTGATCTGATGAGGCGGCAAGGTTTTGCTTGGACTGTGCTTGGCCTTTAGGCGTAGTCCCAAGACAAGACCAGACAAGACAAGACAAGACTGACTGACTGACTGGACGTGGACGTACGTAGGAACTGGAAAAGAAGGGAGCAAAAGTGGAAATGAGTCAAGCGAGTTCGGCCAAGGGAATAGCCGTAGACTGCACAGTAGATGTACTAAAAAGGGGGGCGTGTAAGTCATTGTCTGTCTTAGTCTCGAACAAGAGAAGTCTTGCAAGCCGTTGGGTGATATGATTGTGATTGTGATTGTGACTGTGACTGCGAGAGACTAATAAATCATAGAAAGCGGGGAGGCAAGATAGATATTGGTAATGCAAACAGCAAAGATCAAGCGGCAAGAGAGTCTAGAGCCGATGTTGATGTGTTGATGCTGATGCTGATGCTGTAAATCCTTGCTGAGCTGACTTGACTTGACTTGGACTACCCAATGCCATCGAGACACGAGTTCTGATACAACAAGGTTGGGTTGTGTCTACTGACTGTTATGTGATCAAGTTGCCTGCCGCTGTCAAAACGTGATTTGTGAGGCTATTTCTGTAGAGTTTGCCGTCATAGGGTTTATGGCACCCTAAAGAAACTCCCCTAAAAGCTGGGGAATGTCGTCTTGAAGAAAGTATTCGCCGAGTTGATACTGAACTGATAGAGTTTCCGTGTCTCAAGTCGTGTCGAAGTTCCAGAGTCAATGATGAGTCTATTTGTCTACAGCGAAAGGATTGTGATAATCAAAAGGGCAGGCAAATTGTGCGGCATTTGACTCAGACATGAACTAAATCTCCGTAATCCATCATGAACTGATGCAGAAAGTAGCAGGCATGCCGCTGAAATACCAGTGTAAAACCAAATATCCATTCTTGAAATGCATGCACGCAAAGGAATGCGGGTGGCCTCGAAAAAATAATATCAGAGACATAAAAAAGGGGGGTTAGGAGATGAAGCTATACATACCAACCCGCGAGATTGCGATGGAACAAAACCGCGCGCCATGGACCGTCCCGACGGAACGAGACGACTCTGTGAGACATCGAAGGAATGGAGGGAGAGAGAGGAAGAAATGCATTTGGTCGCAATACGAGCCTCGTGTCTCAGACATCAATCTACCTTACTTTGATCATCAGGCACTCGGGACAAGATCGTGATCAAGATGTTGCAGGGTTGTTTACAGCAACAGGCAGGAATGCACATCAAGAGACATGGCAATATCTCTTGTCTCTCGGAGATGTGGCTTTCAGCTGGGTAAAGTAAGGAAATGTTACCCTGGGGCTACAGCTACAGCAGGTGGAATTCACCAGTTGCGGCTCTACCTGACGATAACCTCCCTTTGGTGTTTTTGCCTCCCACCACCAACAAAAGCTGATCAACAACTCTACTTCGTACACGCCCATACCCGACACTCTGGACTGGAAAAACCAAACTCGGTTTAAGCTTCTTCCACGCATAGAGTTAAAGCAGAACAAGAAAACTCTACATTTTCAGCTGTCCACACTGCGACTTTGCCTCCCGCGAACCAGGAAACCCGGATCGCCTCCCATCTCGCGTATTCCTCCCAGCTCGTCGGGACCGGAGGGAGCGAGAGAGAGAAAGAGGGGCATGCGAACGTTTCTGTACTACGTGGGCGACGAGATCTGGCCGAAAACGAATCTTCGTAAAGAGCGGTCGAGAGGCACTGGAATGCAAATGACGTCTCCAAACCGAGACCGAGAACGAAAGGATCCGGATGCGCACGGGAATGGCTTCGGAAGTTCCGTGAACGGCCACGGCGACCCAAACGGACGGGAGCTGAACCCTTGATATCGTACGTAGGTAGTCGTGACTCTGCCTGCCTGCTTGCCTGCCTTTTGAGTTCGGCGACGGTGATGGCGATGGAGAGGGGAAGGAGTTTACCGATCTTGACTTCCCGCTTCCGGACAACGGGACGTCACGGGATAACGGACGGTTCCATATTGCAACGGGAAGGATCGAACTTTACTGCTTCTGTTATCTTTGCAAACTTGGAAGAGGCAACAACAGCACAAGTGTAGCTGAAAGATGAACCCCACGGCAAACTCCGTTCTAGGCCATTAATTTCTATTTCCATCATCATCATCATCATCACCGACTCCTAGCCCTCTCAGTAACTCCGGCGATGCCGTCTTTCATCACGAGACGAACAGGGGCCCTCTTCTTTCTGCATCCGGACGAAGAAGGATCATATCAGCAGAGATGCTGTGGAGATGAAGGAGCGGTAGAGGGATCGAGAGCCCGCGCCCGGACGTTGGATTCTACATCGTCTGGAACCACTCTGACGCCACGGGCTGGTCTTGACGTTTATGGATATCCAACTGTCTGGAACCGGGAGGGGTCTTCTCAGGCAAGAGGGCCGAGGCGAGGGAGGGGGGTTTCCTGGATCTCCGCGTGACCTACTTGATTTTCCAGCTTGGGTATCAAGGTAAGAGTGTTTGCGCCTAGAACCTACACTCTGGAGCTTCCTTGGTCCTCGAGCATGAATCAATAAGTTGATGCTCTGTTATCAGCTCGGACAAGACACGACAGGAAGCCTCGAGAGGAGGAATACAGGTGCTTTGATTAGGGCGTGGCCATTCGGCGACGATGATCAAGTCCGACTGGACATTGAAACAAGAACCATTTGGTTTCCATTGCTACCATCTTTCAGACTTCTGCTGACCACAGCTCCATCGTCGTACAGTTACGATCGGCGACATCAAGTCCAAGTCCTTTCTCGAAGAACAGATCGAACTACAACCAGCGGGCAGTTCACTTCTGCTTGACCTTTCAAAGGGGCCAAACAGTTTTGGCTTTGGCAGTCAGGCTATTCGGCTGTTTGATAAACCAACCCCAGACGCGATCCCAGAGACCGACTTAGAGGCAAACGATTATACAATGGAATAAAGGGAAGAAAGAAACAGTGTTTCTGCCACGATCTGACACATACAATACTGCCTAGTTGTGGTGTCCTTGCTGGGTTGTAGCTCGTGTTAATTCCAGCCGGATATTAGCTGGAAAGACCAGGCTATGATCCGTAGCCAATACCAGACTTTGGTTGGCGTTTCCCTGCTTTGAGTGATGCACCAAGAGTCACTACATTTTGGTTATTCCGAATACTCTCCTACCGACTGTATGTACACAGCTTTAGAGAGAAGTCAGCAAGTGTTGAATTGGTCGTGGTTGTCGGCTCGCTGTCTTGGTCTGGTTTAGGCATAATATGCTTGCAGACAAGAGTCCCGAGTTGCATCCTGCCATCAGCCCCCGGAGATCATGCCTTGTGGGGGTTACTGTACATTACCAAGTTGCTGCTGCATATGTTCACAGCTGAAGCTGGTCAAGGGCAAGACGGTCTCAAAAGTCTCGATGATTTTGCTGTTGATACAAGTTATGCAACAATACTTTGATAAGCACAGACCCCATACTTGCCGCTGGCCTTTCTTCTCAGCAGTTCTATCACGGCTTCTATGGCTTATCAATGGGCTTTAATATTGTTTGTCGCTTTGCAATTTGCGAATTCTGATCGAGACAAGCAACCGATACGCACCTCCAGCAAGGCTGATGGTTATATACCCCAATTCGTCGAATGCTCTACTGTTTATCATCTTTGGCAAGCTTTTTTCGACAAAAAGCCTCCATGTCTTTGTTTGATTCTTCTGGCTCGTTCCTTGCTCCTTGCCCGTCGGCCAAATTCCCTACAGGGCCTCAGATCAACCATTTGATACCCTGTAACTTGCTTTCACCGGCTCAGCACATCGGTTGCTGATACTAGACTTTGGAGCTCACCTTTCTCTCGATTCACTGCCCATGTCTACAGCTATTCTGGTTTCCACTTTCGTACGTCTCGCTTGGGCGACACTCGTCGCCTTAAGAGGACTAATGCGGCCGGGCCGGAGACCCGGAGACACAACAGCACGATTCACACTGTGTGAGGGGAAAGAAGACGCCTGACCCATGTCTCTTCGAT
This sequence comes from Fusarium sp. NRRL 25184, assembly GCA_013755755.1. Taxonomy (NCBI): domain Eukaryota; kingdom Fungi; phylum Ascomycota; class Sordariomycetes; order Hypocreales; family Nectriaceae; genus Fusarium; species Fusarium sp. NRRL 25184. The sequence goes on from JABSSZ010001063.1 coordinate 4,989, forward strand.
GAGAAACCGGTCAGAATCCGTCTTCCTTTAACGAGGTCGGTGGCTCGGTAAAGTTGAGTAATCTTGGTATTTGAACCCATGAGACATCACGACATGTCATGATGGGGTTTGTTGGCTGAAGAGAAGGGACGGGAAGGCCCGCGCGGGTAAAGCAGGGATGGAACCAACATGTGACAGGGGTGGCTTTTAGGGCGTCATCAAGATGAGATGGAGCAAGGGTGCACTTAACTTTGGCTCTAGAGAGACCGTCTATGCGCTTGGTGTTGCGATTCCACCGTCGTCAAAGATCGAGACCTAAGGTGGATGAACCTATTGGGCGTGTCCTTCAAGTTCCCGCATTAATGCAAGCTAAAGTGATTGTCGCTTTGGCTTCGGGTTTGGCCGTCCAGCCTCCCCGTGGCTGGGCTGGATACAATGGGCCCGAAAAGACCCTCAAAATAGGAACGAGTCAAGAGAATAGACTCCCTTGCAGACCATAAGGCTCGTAGTGAGTCATTAGTTCATCAGTAACCTAGTGATAGCCTCTTGATCTATTTGACTCTGTCGGATATCCCGATTCATGGGCATGCCGGTGGCGTGTCGCTCATGAGTAGCTTGGTCAACTCTCGCGGGAAGGTCTCGACCGAGATGGAGATTCGCGACGTTCCCGACAATGTATTATACTCTATCTAAGATAGGGAAGTATTGGATAGCCAGTCATGAAGCATCGATGACAAGATCGAATCGATAGTGCGAAAGGGAGCCGATGAACTTCGGCTGAAGGCTACACAGCCCTCTGTATCTATCTGACACCATCTCGTGGCCAGTGATGAAGGTTTCTTATCTTGTGGATGCGTGACATTTGCTGTGCGAGCGCTGCAAGGGACATAATAGTCTGATGTGCTGAGGGGCCGTCGACATGCTTTGAACTCGGTGGGCCATCGCAGCCAAAAGTGAAGCCTCTTTTCCTTGAACGACCTCCAGGTGAATGGTACTCCAGTACCTGTATCTTCGCTCGCGGTTACGTTCGAAGCCTGCTGAATGGAGAAAGATACCCAGAGGGGTCTAAGGATTGAAAAGGTATCGACTGTCTCTGGGGGTAAGTAAACACAAGAAAGATGTCTTTCGAGAAATGAAATCGAGTATATATATATCACGAAACATTGGCCTGTTTCATTATATATTGCAGATAGCTGTATATATTGGTATCGTGCTTGATGCCGCGTGAACGCTGGCTATGAGCCAGTAAGACAATATTACAGATGACGGATGGTAGCTGTCCTTAAAGAAAAAGGGAAAAACTCTATCCCGAAGAGGAGACTTGGACCTTATGAAATAAAAGGTCTCTCGACAGCTCAGAGCTCAACTAACATGTTGTTTGAGTCTTATTTGAGGTATCGTGTCCTCAAGGCTGGCGTCAGTCTTCTGCTCGAACCACTGATTGAGGCGGAGGTACTGGAGCAGCAGAATAAAGTGGCAGCCCTCGATGCACGATAAACTTGTGATCTCAGCCTGCAACTCAGAGATTAATGGGCGATAGATGCCCATGCTGCTTGAGGGCAGGCGGTAGGACGCATGTCTGAGGATGCGAAAGAGAATATTGATTAGTGACACTGGGACTCTGACCGCCAGAGTGTCTGTATGATCTGCTGCGTGCTCAGAGAGGAACTTGGGATATTATTGAGATTTATGCGTCAGTTTCAGTGACGTCTGGCAAAGACTGGTTGCTATTGAGGCAGCATAAAGCGTGCAGACTCGAATGATGGAGAATAGGACACGGGTTGGGGAGTGGAACTCGAAATATGTAACAAGTATATTAAGTTTATGCGTTATGCTCATTAAGTCATTTCTTCGTTATATTTTCCAGGCGCCTGGTCCAATAGACGCATGTTGGTGCAATGCTTCTTCTAATATAATGTCCTTGCCGATGTGCATGTGTATATGTAACTGGTAGCGAGGTGTTGCATAGTGGATGATGTTTCGGTGAGAGCATCGATGGGTAGTTTCGCTGCCGTCATGGTGATACCATCAAGGGCTTGGGCTTCCTCCCTGACTTGTGTTCTCAACGCAGGCCTCTTCGCGTACCGCGACATTTCCGTCGCGGGCATCTCGTTTATAGACAAAGCATCTTTCAGCGTAAATGCCCATCTCGTTCCTTCTTCGCCATACATCACCCAGCCGTCGCACCATGACTCGCTTCCAACCTCCGACATTGAGCACGATATGCTTCCAAGGCGTATGTGAGCCGAGTCTCTCCTTCTCCTGCACAAGTAGTTTGAAGGTTTGCATCGCAGCTTCTCGATCACGGTCGATTCCTGGAGACACCTGTTCTAGAGGGTGGATTATGGTCTGGACGTGTAAGGTCAGCGTGTGCACAGCTGGGAAGACACATATTGCCCTGAGAAAGGTTGTAGGATCGCATAGTCTGGTGTCTAGGTCAAGTTCAAGAGTGTGAACAAACTTCAGCTGTTGACCCAATTGAGCTAAATCAACAGGTGCCAGGGTTGGGCATTTCTGGTCATCTTCTGAGAACCCAACGTGGTCCCTCAGCCGTAGCACCTGTAGCGACTTTCGATGTGATGCAATAGATTCAAGCCGGAACAATCGGGTATGGCAAGTGATGTTCAAGACCTCGAGTGCCTCGATATGATCTTTCACCAACAAGTTCAACCCAATGGTGGCATCTTCTCTCTTGTCAGAGAGATGGGCACTGTAGTCTTCCACATGGAGTGTATGTAACGCAAAGAAGTCTCGGAAAGGCACTGAGCGAAGAAAGTTGAAGATGGGCACAGAAATCAACTCGAGCGACTGTATCTTGGAGAAATCCCAATGTTTCTTAACATCCTCAGCTGTATGGCTCCAGTCGTATGACCGTAGCATCAGGTCGAGGATGGGTGGCATTCGTTCTCCAGGAGAGAACTTGAAGCACGTGCCTTGACCTCGATCTTCATAGCGTAGCGCTTTTAGCTGTCGAGATTGGACCAGAAGCTGCTTTAACGAGTTGAGCCTCGTTGACAGGACCGGCATCGGATTGGCAAGCTTCAATGACGCCAACAGCTCTGAGGGAATCGATCTCGTAAAAGTGTCCAACGGATTACCATTGTAGTCTCGTCGCAGGGGGAGGTCCTCGATGTAGAGTTGGGTGCTATTCGAGTTGCAATTATGCAGGCGACGGAGCTCCGAGGGTGACCATAGGCCCTCTGCAGGAATGTCGCCATCTACGTATTGCCATCTGTTATCGAACCTATCAGCAAGAGAACGAGGAAATCGAGAATGGGTGCCCGTACCGAACCGACTTTAATCGCTTGATACAAGATAATATTCCGGTAATTCTTGTGGGATCCAAGTTGCTTCGTATTGTGACATGATTTGTGAGATGCGAGATGTGCCGAGAGACGTTAGGATAGCGTTGTTCAGCATCTGGTGCGACGAGAGATTCGTTCAAGGTCAGGAATCGGTAGGCGATCGGTGTAGCTATGGCATCGAACCTCTTAGAGACTAGACGCACAGACGTGAGTGTGGGTGAGTCTATCTCACGAAGCTAAAAAGTAGCTTTTAGTATTAAATACTTCTGGTAAAATTGTTTGTAGTGTTGTGATATACCTGTTCGAACACAAGAGCCAGAAGTTCCGAGCTAAGGCGATTCAAAGATAGAACTGGCAAAGTCGGAGCCTTGTGCGAAGTGTCCATGCAATGAGAGTTTCCCGATGACCTGGGTGAAAGGCAGGGTCGAGCTGGTGCTACAGAGTACGATAGCGTGATGGAGGGTGCGGGAACCAGTAGCTCGGTAATAGATAGCATGGTAAGATGCCAGGCTCCGAGCAGATGGGCCAAGGAATATGTTGGCAAGGAGAAATCGTTTCGGATTTGTGAATAACAAGAACTGATGGGCAGGACGCTGCTTCGACTATGTATAAGTCGGCCAGCTAAGATGATGCCCGGTAATGACCGCCGGGCGTAAACTCTACTGTTTTGTTTGATGACACTAGACTAGTTGAGGCGAAAGTAACGAAGGATGGAAGACAGGCAAGCCTCATGCGGGTTGGGAATCAACGTAGGCAGAGTAATCCTCGCTCAACATGGAGTTATGGTCCATCGAAGCAAAGCGGTTCCAGCAAGACGGAACCATAGCAGGGTTAATTGCCAGGATATGAGAGTAAAGGCGGGAGGGGTGGAATGATATCCACCAGGATTATGAATGGACATGTCCTTTGCCCAAGCAAGGAGCAGGAGAGTCTTGTATGAGCGAGATACATTGTCGGTGAGAGAACGTTGAGAATAGTCAACAGATGCCTAACTAGGAAGTGAACGAGAGATGGTGATGGTCATGTCACAGAGAGAAAGAAAACGCCTGACGAATGCCAGAAGCTCGGACTATCTCGAGACAACTGAGTGACCAAAGAGTCAAACTAAAAACGGAGAGACCAGGAAGGATGTGTGGAGATGGCCGAGCCGCCGAAGCGATTTAGATCAGGGTTCCCTTGTGTGGAGAGGCTAAGAAAGCCAAGAAAGGCAGACAGATGCAAAGTGTGGACGAAGAAGAAACAAGGATTCCAGTTCAGGTTCGGGAGGTATCAGATGATAGGCAGACATGGAGCGAAAGCCAAAGCCAGCTCTTGTCGCCGTTATGACTTTGAAGAGGAAGCTAAGGAGACGGGACGAATAGTGGACAGAGAGTAGAGACATGCTAGACATGGTGTGTAAAACGACATCAGGTACAGAACAGGGAGGAGATTCTTGCGATGCCACGCATGAGGCGTCGTCTCTATGAGAAGAATAAGAAGAGATGACCACTGTTGATCGAAATTTGGGAAATTTTGATGCATCATCACGCACAAAGAGCGTCCTTGAACCAGGATAGCCATGCCAACGACCTCGGCCGTTGGGCGGGGACTCAGCTTAAGAAATAAGTTAAACATGATGCCGTATCTTGTGATGAATCGAGTCGTGCCGAGGCGGGAGAAACACATGAGAAACGGAGCAAGATTGCGTACGCAACAAGCCATGTGGTTCTATCCATAAGAGAACAAGCTTCGTCGCAGTAAATAGGAGACCACCGCAAGCCATCGAATAGAATGGTCTGTGACATTAATGCCGTGTGCGGGCACCTCCCGTTTCCATTGTCGTACAGAGAAGTAAAAGTCAAGGTCTGATATATTCGCAAGAGTTCCCCGAATCGGGAAAATGGACCCAATTGAAGGGAACGGCGGCCCCTCATGGTTTCAATGTCTGGAACCAATCGCAGTTGTTGAAACGCCCCAGACCACGGTGCGGCGCGCAGCGGGGAGAAAAGAAACTGGAGCATTCAATCGCATTCTTCCGAGATCCTGGTTTGACTGTCAATGCTAACCTCGTTGCATTGGGTGGCTCGAGTGTTGATGGGTCGACAGAGATCTCGGCCGATGCACTAGCAGGAAAAGCCCCATGAAGATTTGTTGTCGCTTGAGATATCATGTTGTGCTCGAGGCTTTGTTGGCCTTGACTCCAACGCTATAGGTTGATTTAACGTCGAAGCAAGCATTTCCTTTCTTGGATTTAGCGATGGATCCCAATGGCTTGGCTTGTTGGCGGCTCATTGACCCTAGATCCCGGCAGCTGCGGTGATATCAGCTTCAGGCATGCCATCAAATGCAATGCAAGTTGTCAATTTGAGTATGAAATTTGCTTGCTTGCTTGGCTCTTCAACGGAAAATGGCAGCTGTCATGTGAGACCTTCCCATGTAAGGTACCTAGGTATTGTTTAGGTACCCAGCAGTCCCGTCCTTGCTTCCTTCCGGATCCTGTGTCGGCATGGTTGGTGCCTTCCTTGCAATTAAGATTTGTTGCTGTGCTTTTCTGGAAGGAAGCATGGGTTTTGATAGGTGATTGCTTTTTATGGTGAGCTTTCCCGTTTACTTATAACAACCCCCAGTCTGTTAAGGCCCAAACTTCATTTTAACATCTCTGCAACTGACCTGTCGCATCTTATCCCTGGATTTGTTTGGTAATCTCCTGAGGTCTGCTTTACGATTGTTCTTCATCCACCGGGAGTTGTCAATCTCGAATCCATTTTCGGTGCATCCACTTTCCGAGTATCCTTGCACGTCTCATCAGCTTCCAGCTGCAACTTCAATATTACATCGCAGCAACGTTATGTTCCTACATCTCGTGTGTCCTCAGAAGGCGGGGCAGACCAGGCCCAAACTAGACGATGAAGCAGTGGAACAAGAATGCCAGAGATTCCCGTCCATGCTTCCTCGATGGCCATGTACGGCGTCATCTGGTTCTTTGAAATCAAGTCAACGGAGCCTGCTTCCTGCAGCGCAACCCAACTACTTCTCATCCATTCCCCTCCAGTTCATGTCAAGGATAGCCGACATGATCTGATGACAAGTAACGGTCTTGACAAGCTCGACATTCACGCAGTGATGATAGTGACGGGCCATGCATCGTGAATATGCCAACTGCCTATTGTAGATAATTGGGAGCCATTGAGCATGGGCTTTCACATGGGGTGATTGTGGTCAGGTCTTCGTAAAATGCGACTGGCTCGGTAAACGCTGCTCATGGTTACCTCGACTGATTAGTTGCAATGCCCGGAACGGCAATCATCGAATCCTTTCAGGTTCCCATTCAGCGATCCTGGGGTTCTTACGCCTAGGTACCACGTACCGAGATTCAGTGCTTTAATATGCGCGCTCTCGGATGAACGGCCGTTGTCTGTTGTCTTTCATGTCTCGGTTATGTTTGTGTTACTGTTCATCAACGACAAAGCAGGAGATACCTTAGCCACGCTGTCGAGTCCGAGACTCGAGACCATAAACCTGAAATTTGCGTCTGCAGTGGACCCTAAAAAGGCATGCATGACTCTAGATCTGTCTGTCCGATACTTGATGTCAGCAGGTTCCAAGGCTCCGACCTGGTGGATCATGGGCCACGCAGCGTTCGTGAAAGTAACCATACTTTGCTATAACCAACTCCGAACCGGCTGAGGGGAACGTGGCACGATTGGATACCTCTTGAATTTGTGAATTGGCCTTTGGGTACCGCGACCCTTTCGATCTTCGAGGTGCTTCGGGTTGAAACATGTCCTGTCTCTTTGTCGTCCTAATAGCAACAGCTCTCAAATACATGTCATATTGGAACTTGACGAGGGAAGGTGATAAATTCCACCTCAACTTCAAACACTGACCGAGACATAGCATAAAGAACAAGTCGTCCTAAGGGCTGAGAACGGGTATTGGTGCCCTTGCCTTGACGCAATTAATGATACGATAGGTACAACAAGTAAAGAACGCTATGGGAATCTGCCCTTTCGCCGCGCCAACCTATTTCATGCATAGACGATAACACAAGAATGTCGATCCAGAAACACAATTCCACCTTTCCAAAAGAGTCCCATCCCTCACAAATTTGTGGTTACTCGACCCAGACCGTTGACATCTCAAGTTGAAGCAACGCAGGACATTCTAGTAATTCCAATAAACTGGGGCGCTTGCATTATAGACAGCAATCATGGTGCGCATTTCTCCATTCCTAACATCGCCTCTAGTACCGGTATATAGGCTCCTTGCTCTTGGGTGGTGGTCCACTTGGCGCATCGTAGATGTCATCGTCGTCGGAGACTTCGTCGAGTCGTTGCTGTGCGGGCGGCTGAGCTGATGGTGTTGAAGCTCCAGCGCCGTGCATGTGGACCTTGCCAATGGCGCTGTCTTGTCGGCCCAGATAGCTTTCCGTGGGTTTGAAGCCAGGATGGAAGGGCTCGTATGCAAGGCGTTCGTGTTCGGAGTACTGAATCGCTGTGTTGGATGGTGGTTGGACCGAGGAAGAATTGCCTGGCTGAGGGTCTGCAAAGGGGTTCTCGGCGGGCTCTTCGTAGGGTCGGTTCGAGCTTCCCTCACCAGTCTGGGGTGGAGGACCTGGAGGTGGTGGGTAAGAATGCGTCTCTTTACCCTTGCCGGAACCTGACCCAGATCCGTTGTTGAAGTAGTGATTGTTGCCGTTGGTCTCAGGTTGAGATTCTGGCTGCTGCTGAGGCTGAATTTGAGGGGTCAAACTGGGCGACTGTGAGTCGGATCGTTCGTTCAAACCCAATTGTTTTCGGGCACTCAGGACAGCTCGCTTGTGCTGGTTGAGCGCAGTTTGCAGCTGCTCATTGGTGTCGATGAGATTCTCCATCGTGTCGTTATCAGGAGTGGGATTCTCAGACGTCATGTAGCCTTGGATACTGCGGGATGCGCTTGAGCATCGATCAGCGAACTCCTTGATGAGCTCGTTGTCGAGAATCTCGCCGGGAGGCGTATTCATGACAACCTGCTCCAGTAGCTTAGCTGATGTTCGGGCTTCTTCGAGTCGGCTGGCCAGCTCAATGGGGTCAGGCAAGCGCTTGTTCGTGTGGTGTCTCGCAAAGTAATTCTGCGAGTGTGGGTTTGGAGGAAGGGTATTATAACCGCCTGGCGACATCATGGGTTGCTGCGGTCCCTGCGACAGCTCGTTAGTATGAAAGGTCCCATAATCCGAATCATGTGCACATACTCCAAAGTTCTTATAAGCTTGTTCCTTCTCCTTTTGCCACATTGAAGTGAGCAAAGTTAAGTTTTCGTCGTACGCCTTGGTGTGCTGGAAATCGTCGAGTGTTTCCATAAGGATCTGGCCCACGCTGGGGTCTCGTACAGCCTTGAGGAGTCCTCGCGCAGTATCGACGAACTTTTGGTCTAGGTTCCGCGTAAAAGTCGCGCCGGGGTTGTCGGTCAAGATGCGCAAGAGCATAATTGCGTTGTACTGCCATGATGGCTTCGAAAAGTATTCTTTGGACAGGTACTTGCGGATCAGGCGCGCGCATTCTGCGGCAGCGGCTGGGGAGGATTCGGCGGCATCGACGATGGGAGGGAGAAAAAGAACTTCATCTTGCTGTTTCGCATGAGATTAGCTGAGGCACGGCATCTGAGAGGGCGACTGTAAAACATACCTTGGACTTTCCTCCAGACTCGCAAAATGCTTTCTAGGCTCTGGTCAGCGATGGCCAGATGGACGACACGGACGGTTTCGCAGGATGCGCGATAATATAGGGACATACCACGCTGTTGTGAGCTGTAGCCTCGGGTGTTCCGGCTGGTGTCGTGCCTGAAGATGAAGCTCCGGAGGGTCCGTCAGATGCTCCTATGAATTGTCAGCTCTGGAAGTGTGCTGGGGTTATTTTGAGCTGCCCGAAACCCAAAGTTGGTCGATCGCAAGGCAGCGCGCATGAGAACACGTACGATTGGAGACATTGCTGGCTTTTCTTCTGATGCTACCGAGCATCTTGCTCATACCAAGACCTTTCATGGACTTCATGGCTGTGTTGGAAGCTCGCGCCACAGTGGGCGACTCTAGGGGTGGAGGGATGAATCAGGGGATTTCTTGGAACAGGAGGCGAGACGATGGCTAGAGCTATAGCGGTGTTTGGTTGATGAGGAATATGAATATCAAAGTTGTTGTGACTCGAAAAGTTGAAGATTTTGGGAAATTAAGGCTCAAATGGGTAGGCGCCGAGGATCCAATGCAATTACTATCACGGTTTCAGAAGCCAACGGTGATGTTGGTTGGTCTTGGTACGTTTCTGCCTCTCGGAGCTGACGATGTTGGAGCGAGCGTCGAATGATTGGCGCCGTTGTCTGGGAGTAGCAAGGGTATTGATCCTTTTGGACCGGTTTGAAGTTGAGGACAAAGTTGCTTCTGATTCGATTCGATTCGAGTGCTGGAGTATGATATATGATGACAAAGCAACAAGTGAAGACTGATTGCCCAGTGATTTGTTATTTAGTCGTAACTCTTCTGGAACTGTGACTGTATTCGCTCGTTTCTTATTTGGTCTCGTCGATATTCAAGGTTCGGAGTTGTTAAGGGTCCGTGATGCGCCTCCCGCTAATACAGCCCCGTGCGTCACCCACTCTCTGGGCTGGGATTTGCAGGGTCCTACGTACAAGGTCGAAATAGAGCAATCTTGCGATAGGCAAAAAAGTTGAAACGCGAGGAAAGAGAAGATATCAATTTACGCATCAAATAAATATAAGGCTAATTATCAACAAATATAACTAACTGCCTACCTTTAATCCAACTGTAAAGCGGCCGCCGTTGCACAGCCTCATCACCCTACGCAATCAACCCCTCTCTATCGCCGCCGTAACACATGACATTAGCATTGCCCTTAGCATTAGCATAGGGATCGTGTCTTGGCTTCACTCTGGGCTTTGTCATGAAATGTGCCGGAGCTCTTCTCACTAACGTACATACATCCGTTGAATAAAGAGACGGACAAACAAGAACGCGTGGCATTTCAATAGGCGGAGTGTTCATCTAAATGGTGAAGGTCCGCGCTATCTCCACAGTGGGAGCCGTTCTTCTGGATCTCTAACACGCGGCCCGAAGTTTGAAAGCTGGAGAGGCTGTAATAGTGCGCCCTTTAACATACAGTAGACGCCGTTAATAGTGAGTGGTAGAATGTGTCAGGTTATAAGCTTGAACCACCTACGTAAGCTTCATCTACTAACATCATGCTTGTCTCAAGAATCTGACACTCAGAGATCGCATACACTGTGAGGTTGCCAGGGGTCTCGCTGTATTCGTTAAACTGCTGCGGACTCCAGGTTGTATAAGTCCGACAGACACTCAAACCTGTCGGCAGTTTTCTTTGCGCTGGTGTATTCTACAAAGAGCATCTGATAAGCGACATCGTTTCCTGTCACCCAGGCCTCCAACACATGCTCCCACGACACCCTCTTGTAGTCAAAATCGTGTCTATTCTTCATTATATAACAGTGCAGCTCTTGACCGCCATGAAAAGTCTCCATAACAGACGACCGCTGGTCATGACCTCTTGGCGCTAGCTACTGATTTACCACCCTCCGCCTCCTAGTCTTCGTCATCACCCTCGTCGTCCGACTCATCTTCCGATTCCGGTGATATGTCCTCCACAATCAGATTTCCTGACCGTCCAATCTTCTCCCCCATCGTCACTGTTGTGCTAGGCTCGTACACCGTTCTGGGGAGAATTGAGGCGATTCGGAACTTGTACTCGTGCTCGTACTCCCCCGGCTTCTCAGCGTCCGCTGCGCCCTCCTCTTTGAGAACACTGTAGCACTCCACAAAGGCATACAGGTCCTCCAGGGAGGCATCTTGGGGGAACCGCCGCACAATTCGGCCGATGCCCGATTCCTCGGGCATCTTGAGTGCGACTCTTACCACGCTCTTATCGCTGGTTGGTGGCTCGGGCACAATGGTTGTAGCTCTCCATGCAATCCATTGCTCGCGCTTCTCTTCGAGTCTCTTTGCTGCCTCTGCTTCTTCCTGCGCGCGCTTTTCTGCTGCTGCTGCGGCCGCCGCCGCTTCTCTCTTCTGGCGTGCGCGTTCTCGGTCAATAGCTAGCGACCGTTCGTAGGCCGAGTCTTGCTCAGTTCGTAAATTTCTTGTTACTTCCTGGGCTGTTCGCTCGGCGCGTACTCCATCCAGATCCGCACCGTACTTTTCGATTGCTGCTCGAAGCTCTGATAAGTAGGTGGAGGGGGGCATGGGTCCAACGAGTCGCTTGACGATCCCCATTCGTGTACTGCCCTCCTTTGGTGTAAGGCAAACCAATGCCGAGAAAGGAAACTTGGTGCAGATATACTCCTGAGCCACCTGGTATGCCTCAGAATCCAAAACGTTTCCGCCCCACAGAATTATGTTGTTGGAAGGATTTTTGATAAAGTTCACCACTTCTGGTGCTAGTAAAGTCTCTTTTACGAAAGACTCGGTATCATCGTGCTCAGGCGACATCAATACCACAAGCATAAACTTGAGGTCCTTCTTGGCTTGATCATGCGCCTGAGCGACACCGCCCTCGAAGAAGGGCAAATCATTCTCTCCATACTCCTCTTCGAACTCGCGCTTGAATCTCGAGGCTGTGTCTCGAGGCATGAGAGGTCGGCGACCATTGGTGCCTCTGAAGCCTGTCGAGATTCTGCTCGTAACAGCCCGTGGCCGAATCGAGGCGGGCAAGAAGGACAGCGCATAGATCAGAGTCCGAAATAGAGTTGAGGCAGCTCTCCAACCTAAGCTAAAGGGTGTGAGGAGTAGGCCCAGCAACCATGGTGTTCGGTTTGTGACAGGGGTCTGAGGCACAATTCTCGGAGCTAGATCGGTGCGCTGGCGTGGTGAAGCTCGAGGGGCACGAATTGCCTCATCAAAAAGGCTCTCTTGTAGGTTTTCGTGCCGCGCTGTCGCTCGGGGTATTTCTTGTTGTGCTGCAGCTACTGGGTCTGCAACTTCGCCGTCGAAGAACTTGGCGATTGCGATCTATGATGCATCGTTAGAAGGATGAAAAGGAGCAAAGAAGTGAGTTTTATACCTGGACATTCCATTCGGAGCGTCGGAGAAGCGGAATAGCTTCGCTGATCTCTTGGTTGGTCACTTGTGTATATTGATCAAGAGCCTCCTGCTGAGTAGTGGACAGTTGTCCCAAGTCCATGTCGCCTTCAGCCATCTTGTCAAGCTATATCATCCACAAATTCTTGTTGCAGGGTTTGAAGAATGTCTCCCAAATGAATAGCAAGAAGAGGGGACAGAAACCAAGTTCAAGTGTGCGGGAACGAAGAGTGAATGCGGTCTACGTTTCGCTTGTGGTGTAACCCCACGGTTTTATAAGATCCAATACATTGAGCAGTCGTAAATAAGTGGATGGAAGATTCCGGCTTCGCTGTATATAAATGAATAAAAGAGTGTGTAGGAAAATTAAAAAGTTCAGACCAACGGAGAGGAAAAGAAGTTTGAACTGGACTTTATTGAAGTATTTCTTGTATGTAATATCGAAAGAAGAAAGCTAGAGATGAGGTTGACGAATGATGGCATCAAGCGCGTCAGAGCTAAAGTGGGCGGGCTTGCTTATCAAAAGTCAGATTAAACCCGTTTTGGGGTGGGCTATTCTTCGGGACAATGATATTATTGGTGTCTTGGGAACAACGAACTGGCTTCAGGTTTGGCGTCATGCCGTGGAGACACATGTATAAGTATATTTCCATACAAAATAATAGAAAAGATACTACGATTAAGCGCATTGCTCTGCTGGGCTCGCGACACTGCAGGCTTGTTCACCCAACCCAACTGAAGTGTCTAGAGTGTCTAGTCCCTCCACCAAAACTGCCCCCCCACCGCCCACATCCACATCCGCACCTAATCCAACCACTCGTTCAACTCCTCCATACCTTACCTCAACCTCACCTCTCCTCCTCCCGACCTCGCAAGACTTCGCTTGCTCCCGCTACAAGAGGCGACGGCCCGCGCCTTGTTTCCCCTCGAACACGGTCGTTGGCTTCCCGCGCTTTAATCACTGTTCAAGCTGGTCTGCGACGGCCAGCCTCTGGACCCCGCCGTTTGTCTCGTTACTCCATGGGCGGCCGCTCGCCTCGATCAATTGAACAATGGGAAATGCTTGCCAGAGTCAAGTAGGTGCTGTTTTTGTCAGTATTCAGCCTAGGTCCTGTGGGCATTGTTTTCTGCACAAGATCGTTTCTCAGTCGGCAGCTTCCTAATGTCCTCTTTCAGACGTCGTAAACACAGCCAAGCGGGCTGCTCTACCTCCAACACTATATAACTTACCATGGCGACTTCGCGATATCAAACGGCCGATCTACGACGCCAAGTCGGGTCACCGAGACCCAAAGGACGCGGTTCGTTTGCCCTTCCATCCCACGATATCGACACACCTCACCATCAAATCAACTCCAACATGAACGCTGACCCGCGCTCTCCCAGAGAATAAAGATACACTATGTCGAAACGTACTTATTTATGGCCATTGTCGATACGAGGACCAAGGCTGCGCCTTTAGCCACGATCAGAACAAAAATAACTCCAATTCAGACTTGTAGGTCACTCAAACTTTTGTTTTGTTTATTTGTTGTTTTTGGGATGGACGGACCCATGATGCGACAGTTCGCAGCACCCAAATTCGATCCGACTTCGCTTGGCTTATAAAGTTACACACTTCAGCCATGAAAGCCTCACCCTGTCGATTTATGGTGGGTTTGTTAATGAGGCTTGCAAGTGATCATTGTATACACTGGTTACATACCTTTTCTCTGTAGACGGGAGGCTTCAATGCTGCTGCAGGAAGGACCGTATGTCGCATGACCTCTCCGCTCATCGGCCGATACTTCCTCATCACTAATGACTTTGCCTTGCCTTGCCAACTTTACCTACCTACTTCAACTCTTCCAAAACACAACGCTCCCATGTATCAGCAACTCATGATACTGCATCACTACTTCAGACATATCATTTCCATATATCCCACGCTCTTTCATATTCAAGTTGACTCTTAGCGAGCTGATACTCCATATTCAGCAACTGACACTGCGATTCCGGACCTCCAAGATGGCTAATGATGATGAACCCAGATCCAAGAAAGCACTCAACGTTGAATCGCCATCTTTCACGCCCGCTAGCGTTGGAAGTAAAAAGGCTACTTTCTCTTCACAAGCTGCCAGCGCTCCAGCCTTCACACCACGTGGCTTAGGCTGTATGCGCACCCCCCCCC
>JABSSZ010001064.1:0-11309 GCA_013755755.1 Fusarium sp. NRRL 25184
ACCCTATACTCTATACCATTTTAAATAAGATTGATATAATCTTAAAAGATAGTAAGTAGGGTTATATAAAAGTAAAAAGAAAGCTTTCAGAACTATATAAGTTGTATAGGTAATAGAGTACATATCAGATGCATAAGATGCAATTAGCCGGCCCAAACTATTAGGCTCTAAATAAGTCTCATTAGCTTTAATAATAAATCAGAATAAAGCAGGTATAAAAGTAAGTAATAAATGCAATTTCCACAGCAATCTAAATTAACAAGGCTATCAGGTTGCAATATCTCAACCATTAGCCCCATAGCTTAGCTACTTGTGGATATACAATAAAGACCCACGCTGTTACTATTGTACCTTTCCTGTAATACTTTAGTCTAGCTGTTCTATTCCAATACAGTCATCCCAGTTTGCATCATTCACAGCTGTAATGAGATTACTAAGACAGAGTATCATATGATTATGATAAAGGAGCGGCTGAAATTAAGTTTGAGCCGTAATCAGCCACATACATGAGAATGACAACTTGGCATCACCACCCTATCACACCACCTTTCGGAGTATCCATTGAATTGGCACCCCTTTCCACCTGAAGAGTGTAAACTAATGCAGTTGACTCACCCTACCACGATCTCTCCAGGCGCTTGCCTTGCACCGCACTGACGACAGAACCTATCTGTCTGCTGACAAGAGAAGCCGCACTGGGTACAGTAGTGAACTCTGGATCCTGGCACTGGACCCTGGACTGGACCTTTCTGAGGGGTCCCCTCCACAAACTGAGGTCCCACTTGGTATTCTGGTGCTGGTTGAATGATGGTGTTTCCGTCGTCGGCTGGGTTGAAGACTCCCCGATCCCGTGTTTGGGCTTGCGTCATTGGGTAGGCCCCATCATATCGCGGTTGAGGCGGCATCATAGGAGCGGCGCTCTGTTGAGTGATTTGTTCATTCAATGCAGCCTTTTTCATGGCTTCATCAACAGCACGCTCCGTTCGTAGTTGTTGCTCTTCTTCTCTCCTCCGAAGATCGACCTCGCGTTCTATCTCGCGATCACGCTCATCAGCCATAACCTCCTGCTTTCGTACCTCATGCTTGGCGGCTGCTCGTGATGCACCGTAAACAACAGCGGCGCCGAGAATGGGTCTTCGTCGACGTCCGAACATCTTGGTCTCTGTAGTTCTCTGCAATCAGATGGTGGTGATGCGTAGCTGGGGTCGATAAGAATTGTTCAATTTCCACAGGGTTGAAGAGCTTAGTCTCAGCGAGTGTGCATGAAGCCTTTTAATAAGAGCGGGTTATACATAGCCGGGGTATCAGGAAGATAGAGACTTCTTTTTCAGAGTTTTAATAAGTACATATTTTGGTCCATCACTCTCCGTGTCATTTCGGAGAACAAACAACCTTACGAGACGTTGCCAATCCTGAACGTGAGATTTAGAGCACGTCCAAGTAATTAGTGGCTTTGGGGTGCTATTCCCCGCATCTGGGACACGTCAAAATGATAAGATGGCTTCAAGGCTGTTCTCCACATCTGTCACACCATTAGTCTAGGTGTAGTTACTTTACTAAAATTGTAGAGTCAGGCTTCAGCTACTCTCGGATTTCCTTATTCAGTATAATAAACAGCAGCATACCGGTATGTTCGCGCCCAGTAGGTGCACCTCATCCACCCACCCTTACGTCTATTTACGCTTAACCCGTTAAGGTCCCCCCACATGTGATTTATTTATCTTTAGCATAGGCCCTTTTAACTCCCCGTAGCGCCTATTCTACTCTCGAAGTGAGGGTACCCTTGACTAGTAACACACCTGTACAAAGCAGTAGGTTGTTGGTACTTTCAACTTCTTGATCTTAGCCTTAAAAAAACCTGGGCGCGGACATGGAGTATGTAACCTCACGTGGCGAGAACGTCCTATACAATACAGTCAAACAAGACAATGAGAGCGCGGCCATCAATCTTCTTGGATGGTTATCCAAAATAGCTTCCTTGCGCGCCCAGCTCACCGTCGTTACTGGAATAAGTTCCCAAGCTTAAGTTCTCTGTGGTGATATAAGCTCTCAGCCACAAGTCTCAACTGCAAATAACAAATCTGGCTCATAAATTAGATCCCTGATAGCTTCCACCTCCCTTGTCATGATCCAACGCACCGTAGCCTCGTAAAGTTTGGCAATGAGACGGTCATCATGGAGCTCAAAGAAATTAGCCATCCGTCTCACAATCGCCGCAAAGAGATCGAGCAACGCATGAGGGACTTCGCAATGCTTCTCAACAGATCGCCAGAATCTCGCAACTTTAGAGCCCTAGACTGTCGAGGACTCTTGCCGCTGCAGCACCGCGACCCAGACTCCCTATTGTGCGGCCTGATATTTGCTCTCCCGGCTGCTATGGCGAGACTTGGAAACCCAAGGTTAAACGACCTGAGATCGCTCCTCTGGGCAAAGACAGATATCTAGACACCCATTCAGTATTCGCTGGGCGCTCGATTCAAACTTACAGAGCTTGTCGCTAATTCAGTTCTTCAGCTGTATAATGCAGATTGGTTGTATCACAACATCAATTCACACAATATTCTATGCCTGTCTACAACCCAATACTCCAGCATTAGTCATCCATACCTGTCAGGCTTTGATGTGTCCCGCTTCGAGAATCCCGCTGAGGTGTCCGATGCTGCAACACGAAGTGGCGGCAACAACTACCGTCACCTAGAATACCAGCTCCTCTTCGCACGAACCTCCAAGACCAAGTTTAAACGCTCCTACGACTTTGAAAGCCTAGGTATTGTCTTGGTTGAGATTGAATTACGGAAGCTGATTGATACCTTCAGACCTGAAGGTTCGCATGCCTTGGCCTTTATTTATAGCCAAACCGGTCTAGACCATTACGACCAGTCTGGCTATGGTCTTGAGAAATCCTCAGACCAGCCCATTCCGATCACTGCAAAGATCTCTAGTTATATCCCTAGCATCTGTTTTTTATTATTATTCAATAAGTAGACACTAGGACTAGGGCAAAACAGCTTAGAAAGTTAATACTAATTTTATTCTAACCCTGAGAAGGAAAACCGGCTAACGAAACAAAACCTTCCCTAGAGTTCCAAGCTCCCATCACATCCTAATAACTAAGATTTTAAAAATACAATAGAAAACTAGAAAATCGTCCAATCCTCATAGGCCACAAAAGCATCATTGTTGGAAGTACGGACAAAGCATGCCTGCATAGTTTCACTTGGGTTTAGAATTCCCCTCCAGAATAGGCCATTGACTGAAGAGAGTGTTGTGATAATGCCTTTCTTATTGCTTTGCAGCCAAGCCTTGCCAACGTTCGCCCTCCTCTTTCCTGAAAACGCGCCGTTATAGAATTGTACCGAGATACTGAGTTTCTCATTTCCCTCTGGGACTGGCCGTAAATCTTTATTTGTCAGTCCAGGTCCACAAACAGTTTTACCTGTTTCTGAGCTTGAAGTCGACCATGAATCCTCTCTCTCTTCATCGTTACTCTGACAGAATACATCTGTAGAAACGACACCCCAAATGTTGGTATAGGTTGTTTCTCCACAGGTCTCTGTTGGGTGACAATGGTCGTCATCTTCTTTAAGCTGACCATTATTGGGGATATGCTGGCGGCATGTAATATGAAAATCCTTATCGTTCTTGCAAGATGCTTTGGATAGCTTCCATTCTTGAGTGATTCTTTGGCCAGCGTGTACATCGTATGCTCCACAGATTGACCGACCCAGGTTACCGCGAGTCAGAGGAAGAACCCGAGGACTTAATTCGTTGGTAGATAGATCTCGTGCTTGCTTGTTCTGCTCGTGAAGCATATCGACTCCTGTAAGGGAGCTATCGAGAATAATCTTAGCTCTTGTGCAAGTAATAAACATGCAAGCAATAAGCATAAGTAGTTCAAGAGACTTGGCCATGGTGATTTAAGGAAAGGATATTTATCTAAGGATGCCTAATAGAAGTATTAATAAAGGGTAGGAATAAAGTAATAACAGAGGACATATATAGGAGCAACCTTAGCTACTGCTAAGACCTTACTATCAATATTTAATAGGAGTCAGATCCGATACTGCCGAGAAGCGGTCAGGGTGGTTACAGTCTAAGAATGCGAGATTGTCAAGGTTTGAGTAGTTTAATAAGCCCTGCTAAGATAGGAAGGTCCAATGCTTGAAAAATTATATAGAGTTTTTACAGCTGGTGAGTCCACACTGGATAAACTAGTGTCATTATAGAGCATTTGCCAAATGCGAAATGTCAATCCCGTCTGTGCAATATCAGTGTGTGGCCCGGTAGATGTAAAACTGTCAGATAATCTGTTAGACAGCAGTATGCTGTACAGTAGTGAGATGGTACGCCTCAATCTCCTTTCGCGAACAGCCGGGGTATCTCGATAAAGCCTCTATCTATAATATTTGAGATCTGCTTGAATGGTATCTTACAGCCTAGGTCGATTCTTGGTTGGATCGTCGCTCGCTTGACGCTGTGAAAAAACGAATTCGTGTCCTCATCACCTGTGTTAGCAGCCTAAAGTTTAATCTTAAAGGCAGGCATCAAATCCATAGTCGCTCGCTCGACGCCGACCGAATCGACGGAGCTGCAAGCCTCGGCCTCTAGCGCCTGTCTCTTAAGGCTATCAGGCCAAGACGCGAGGACCGTTACAGATACAGCCGCTCCGACGAACTGTACTACCTGCTGATGCGTCAATCTCCGGCAATGAGAGCCAGGTACCCATTCGATACTTGCAGATACCATGACAGCTGCGATGCCTGAGACCCACTGAGACCTTGTTGTTAAGCTGCCTGTGGTGTGTTGAGTGGGTCAGTGCGATAGTTTCGACGACGGGCGCACGAGTTGTGGACGATGGAAATGACCTGCTCGAATCGGAAAGTAAACTCATGCCCTTGCATGGCTGCTTCGACCCTCTGTCACTCCCCCACCAAATGTGTCGATGCGCTGGGGTTGTCAGGTGTGAGTTTACCTCGCACCTTGACCAGTAAACGCTGCTGCCTGTCCTTGAGGCGCCGTGCGTTGAGCCTCTGTCGAGGGAATGTTGAATGCAGCCGAGACTGGCTAGCAGGTTGTGAGGCCCATGACAGATAGACCGTTTCAGGTTAGAATAGCCCTGGAAGAAACCAAACGAAAGCACCTCGGCACCCTGGTTCTGGTAACTCATGTTCTCCTTTATGACCAAAAGGTATAGTTACTTCTATAAAACTCCCCGGCCACCCTGTTGCGGCCGGCAAGGAAGCATATAGGAGGCCCCCCCTTCTCTGCTGGGATAGACATCTGAGGTGGTACAGTGAACATCAACAGCTGGGGCATAAGAGACGTGGCTGGTGTTATCCAGGTTGTACTTCGCCTCCAGGGTCTCACGCAACCGCATCATGCTCTCTTTTATCCTCTGTTGCTGATGCTGATGCTCAAGATAGACTGGATGGTAGGGCGTCTGGTGCTTGCCTTGAATGGACGTCGTCACTGCCGTCAGCACCTGGACTCAAGGGCTGCTGTTGGGAGTTGACTTGCCCGTAGTCTTGATGCTCCTGATCTCCTAGCCGAGTCCCGTTATGTTGACCTACGTCTGCGTTTTCAGATTCGCTGATCCATTCGAGGAACCTCCGCTCCCGCTCATCGTCATCACCGTTATTGTTGCCGTTGTCATCATCATCATGCCCGTTGGCGTCGACTTCGTCTTCAAGATCTCGATAGTCCGCATCGGTACACCCTGGGCCGAGGTTGAGTGGTATTTGAGAGGCGACATCATCTGTCCTGTCCAACACGAACAGGCTATCATTATCCTCCGCTTCGACGGTGGGTCGACTGTATAGCTCATCACAAGGTTCGTATGCCTTGGCCTTCAAGAGGCATCTCCCATGTAAAGACAAAGCACAGTTCAGCAGCAGATGCAACATGGCCGCATGATTACATTCGGGAAGACTTGTTATTTAAGAGCTGGTCACCACCCAATTTAGGTTACCATTAAAGTGCCCCTTCTTTAACACATTGCATGGAGTCGTTCTAACATCCCGAAAATTCTCGGTCGCCAATGTCATCGCGTTGTGTATTTGACATCATGTGGCGCGCCGCCGCTATGACTATACTGATCTCGCAGCGGAGCAAAAGATATACATTAGACTTAGAGCGGGGAAAGATTAACCAATGAGACACATCAAAGGATCAGGGCTCGTGATATTTGTCGCGAAGTAAGCGATGGACACAAGCAGCCAGGCGCAAATGCTCCGGGTCCAGAGTCATTTTCAGCTCTGAGGCAGATAGAAGTGGGGCGGGTCCCGCCAATGATATAACATATCATACCGGCCTGGCCGGCCGAACGGTCTAGAATTAAAAGTGTTCGGACTTTGTAAGCTCGATTCGTCTAGACCTTGAGACACTTTTCTACTCAGCCAACCATGGGCCACTTGCACCAGCCGTGCCAACCAATACTAAACCGCCATTAATTGACACCAGTGAGGTGAAAGTAACAACAGTGTTTCAGACAACTCAAATCTCCTGCAAATGTCATGTCACACTTGCCTCATACCTGATGCGGTCAGACGAGGGTAAAATTTCATTCTAAAAGCGATGAGACATGCGATTGCCAGGGCCGAGTCTTTGCACAAGTATTATCAGGTAGGCTGTCAGCATATAAATAAAGATAGTCCTACCAAGTTTCTGGACTCTTTCCAAACCTTCTATACAAGAACCTCATTCTACTCACAACCATGTATGGGACACCCCAACAAAGAGATAACCCGGCAGTCCCAGAGGTTGATCAAGAAAGCAAGTGTTCCCATATCCCAATAACAACAATCAAGGGCAATGATACAGCATTAAGTATTGCAACTACTCTGCAACTCCAGGGTTCAATCTAACCAACTTATTGAGCATTCGAAATCGTCCAAAATCATGCCACATAGTGGAGCCTTTGCAAATTGCAGGGATGAAAGATGCAACTGCAGAAGCTATATGGTTCAGCTTATCGCGCCAATTTTACTGCAAGAACGCTACTTTCATACAAACCAAGTACCAGAACCAGGCCTCTTCCAAACAACCTCCGTGGATAAAAACCTTTCAACGGCGGTACTTTCACCTGTTGCACTGATTTCGCCAAACCAGAGCTTGATCCATATACGCACAGCCAAGCATTATAGCGACTCGAAAATGGAACGGCACTCTATCAATAAGATCCTTATGGACTTAACTCAGCTGGGGACCGAGCTACAGGAGAACGCCCGGGAACAGATTCGTTTTATTAATGAATGGGTGCACCTAGATAATATTAGTATTTCGAAAAGGCGGGCTAGAGTTGACCAGGAAGGAAGTTCATGGATATGCTGAGCCACTCCCTCAGGTAGCTATGTTTTCTCTGGTGGTTGTAATTCAGAGTTTGCTTCAAATTTTAAACACATCCAAGAGCGCACTCATCTACATGGCTAATACGGGCTCTTGTAAAGCAGCCCAAGTTCTGGAAGACATTGACGCTTATTATATATAATCTTGGAGCAGATAATCTGGGGCTTCCGGTTTAATGAAATGCTTGATATTGAGTTTTAAGAAGCCAGTGTCTTCGTCTTTATTCTAAAATGAAGTTAACTAATGAATCTAATGCGACTTGCTGCTCGACATCGCCCGTATTTCTCTCTTTTGCACTCTGATATTCCTTATCCGATAACTTTGGTTGAGCAAACTCTAATATCTGATCCAATGCTGTGGCATCAAATTCAGGGTGTGCTTGCAGCGACCACAGACGGTTTGGAAGAAAGAGACCTTGTACATAAGTATGATCCGTCGAGCCGAGATTCTGGAGTTGTCCCAGGTCCTGATCTTTGACCTGAAACTGATGGCCCTCATTTAAACACTATGTTCACATAAGTCCTTGCATTTGAATAGAATCCTTCTCAGTTTAGACTTACAATGGAGTCTTGTTTAAACAATCTTTTCCCTGTATCTGATAGCTGGATGGTTGTTGCAGAGAACTCATATCCCGAGTCATTGCATTCGACGGACAACCCGTGAGCCAGAGCTAAAATTTGGTGACCAAAGCAAAAGCCGACAAACTTCTTGGTAGATGTTGTTTCCACTTCCTTGTTGATATAATCCCGAAGCTTCACCAACCAGGGTTCTTGACCTTCTGGGTTTGCGGCTGGATTCAAAGTTGTCAGTGTATATCTTTGAGCAATTAAGTTCCAATGGCCGTGACTGACGGGCACCAGTAATGATGATTACATCGTAACCTCCTGGCTTCGGATACTCCATGGCATTCTTTACATCCCACACACGGATTTCTGCGCGTTCCCGCAAACGATGGTTCGACCTCAGCCATTTGGAAACAAGAGGGCCATAGCCACCCCACTTTGACCTGTCAGGATCAATGTGGTTGTCGCACTCCAAGATACTGATTATAACAGTTTTATCCATTGTGAACGATTGGCAGGTGATGCTGCTTACTGATTGTTTGAAAGATCAAAAAAGGTTCTGATACACTTTCTCTCCTTACCTGCAATGGCACTATCTGGCTATGTAGAGACCCTAGCATACCAGTGACGTCCTTGGTGATGGGAGAAAAACGCCACTAGGCTTATTTCAATACTTCCTAGTCGTCATATGTCTAACGGGGAGTTCCATAAGAGCCTCAATGAGCGTCATGTATATACTATCTACGGAGTACGATCCACTAAGATACCGGAATTTTAGTTTGCGCTTACCCTAATTTCTCACATCTATGACAGCTTCTACTGTAGTCAAGTCTCAGGACAGAGATCTTATTTTCCGACACAGCTTAGTCTAATTACCACCACCTTACATCAACCTCCCATCCACTTGCACTAGACTTTTGTAAGTCAGGTTTAAATCCAAATCTTCCCGCATTCCAAATACAGTTCGAATGGTTCCCAAATCGATGCCCATTCCCTCCTCGGGCAAACTGCACTGCCATCTTATGTAACCTCCATCGATTGCAAATATTGGGCGTTGTCTTACGAACGCATTACAGCATGTAGGCGCGCCAGTCAATGTTTGACCCCCTCGCGTTCTCCAGAACCGCATCCGGCCACTCGCTGTCGGACCAATCGGCTGGCGTGAAGGGAAGCATCCACCCAAAGTTCCGTGTTGCTGTCAAGAACAGGTCTTGTCTGTTTCCCACTATTGCTTGATGAAACGAACGGTTGACTTGAGCCAATGAAAGAAGGGTCTGGGCTGAAGTAACTGCTGACGGAGCTTCGAAAATCTCATGGCTTGCTTTGAGTTCTGACTCGATGACATTGATTGGGACATCGACGATATGATGCAGAATATTGTCAAGCAACTCAGGAATCTCAAATACCCTTGTCCCTGCTTGTAAGGGTGGACCTTCGGTGGTGAGAAGCTGGAGCGTTTGTGGTGTAGGCAGATAAGTCGGTCGAGCCAACAGCCATTGTAACTCCTCGGTTCCTTCCAGGGTCAAGGCCCTTTCCCCTTCCGTTCCCCAAAAGTCATATTCAAAGCACTGTCCAGTTCTATTCTTCATCTCGCCGTAATCAACACAGTGGAGGAGCCCGTTCATACGATCATCCCTGAAGAACTGGTAGCGGGAACCTTCTCCATAGAAAGACCCCCATAGCTGCTTGGGGGTTATGTTGTTGTGCCGACACACGAATGCTAGACACAGTGGATGGATAAGGAGTACCTGTCCATCAGCGTGGAAACTTTGAACCGAGCCCTGGATTCGAGCAGAGCCATAAGAATCCACCCAACTACAGAGAGGTTAGCAACAGCACATATATAATATCTACCCGATTCAAATTAGGCGAGACATACCAAGGGGGGGAAACAAACGACTCTGAAGCTTCGGGTGTAACGCAGACACAGTGCTCCCAAACTGCCCCATCGCGTGCCGTAATCGGGACAATTGTATTAAAGAGCTCAGCGGGTATAGAGTCACCAGTATCGCGTTCCATTACCTTGGAATCTAAAGGCGAGTCCTCGGGCGTTGTGACCTCCTCCTGGAGGTGTCTTATCCATTCCTCACGAGGATTCTCAAATGGCCCCGAGCTATCTCACATCAGAAATCCCTTCACAATCAGACGATCACAGACTCACCAAAAGCAGCAGAAACAATCCCAGCAACCCATTTTGCTCAGGTTATAGGGTAAGAAGCTAAGAAAACTTAAAGGCAGGTCTTGTATTAGAATAAGGATAGAGTCTGGATAAGAACGTCTCAGTGTCCTGATAAAGGCGGTGAGGAGTGACTGTAAGTAAGCACTAACGACAGGGACTCCATAAGAGGGAACCCACCTCTCATTTCAGTACGTACTGCGCCAATTAGGAACCCAGTGAGGCAGGTAGGAAAGTCACCTCCAGAATGAGGCTCGCGAGCTCTTTTGCGCGGGGACTTCCAAGAACCGCTGGGTGAGAGCGAACAACGTCGCTAGATAAAAGAACGCCCCAATTGTTATTATTCATTACTTCTGCACTAGCAAATAGGAGCAGGCGACTGATACTGGCACTTACTCGCGCTTTATCCTAGTCATGGCAAACTTTCTCCCAACACCTACTATCCATAATATCCGAAAAAGCATCCACGCGGTTGGAACCCAAACATTGACCATGGCGTATATGTGCATATGTGGTCCAGGAAGTACTGCCGCCAAGCCTGTGACAGCCAAAGTTGCACCTGCGTGAAAAACATCAAAGGCTAAAAACGCGACCAAAACCGTCTTTATCACCTGCTCTGCGTCACAGATGTCTCGCAGCTTGTATCGAGCTACGTACAGGAGCATCGGCTCAATAACACCACTGAAGGCAAGAGCGGCGATGTATGCGTACCAGAGGCCACGCAGCTGCGGGGTGTTCCAGGCTGATTCGGCGTCGCATAGCTTGTGCAGAGGAGAGGGCGTCCAGAAAGGCCCTGCACTATCAGACGGCGCGAGGGAGTGAAAGTGGTTAGATGGTGATGCGGGAATTAAAAAAAGAGACGTAAAGATCACACTTGGCTATGAAAGAGTTAATAAGATGCCCGGCAAGCCACGAGTCTGTCAGATTGCGTACTTCGAGAACCATAAAGAGAATCTGGTAGTGCCATGGGAAAACCTCAGAAATTCGTGTCATGATGTAATTCTTTTCAATGATACGGGGAAAAGAGGTATAAAAATGCTAACAAGAGGTCGAGATTTGCAACTGTTAGATTGTTTAAATGGTAAGTCCAGGCAGTGTAATTGTGCAAATCACACTCTTGTCTTTTTAAAGTTATCTCATAACAATCCTAGGTAGCCATAGTACACGTAAGGCAGTCCCACCTTGGCAGGCCATGGTAAAACACACTTAGTGAATGCCTGTTGAAT
>JABSSZ010001065.1:0-10565 GCA_013755755.1 Fusarium sp. NRRL 25184
ACGGGGCCCGTTACGGGTTTTAGGCCAATCAAAACTATCAAATTCGACATGGGCTTCTCAAACTCGTAACGGGCCCCGTTACCAGCCAAGTCGTGTTTACAAAAACGCGGAATGGGGCCCGTTTCGAGGCATGGTGATCCGTGCCACCCATGCTGAAATCATTGCGCGTAGCTAAGAGCCAATCATAGACAACTAGAATTACCTAACTTAACTTTAATCCTGATTCCTTTCGACCATCGCGTCTTTTACTCATTGCTAATGATTTAGTGATTGTGTTTGTGGCAGTCTTTTCTCCAG
Organism: Fusarium sp. NRRL 25184; assembly: GCA_013755755.1. Lineage (NCBI taxonomy): Eukaryota > Fungi > Ascomycota > Sordariomycetes > Hypocreales > Nectriaceae > Fusarium > Fusarium sp. NRRL 25184. The sequence goes on from JABSSZ010001065.1 coordinate 298, forward strand.
ATAATGTACCATCTCAGTATGTCTACCCAAGCATCTTCAGAATATCGCCTTTATCGGCAAAACATCACATCAAGTCAATTTCAGTCGCTCAGAAGACTAGAGCTTCACTACAATATCTCCTTTTAAGTTATCATTTACATACTTTATGGCTTTACCTTAAAGACAGATGATGATCGTATCGGACGCTACCTTAAAGAGAAATATAGTATATTTAAAAATCGTCAGCAGAAGCTTAATACCCTAGTCAATTCCCTGCATCTTCCTGACCTAGATGAGCTACTCAAGCGAGCAGGTAGATCTGCATAGCATCCATACCTAGCCCTATTCCTGTATTATCTTTGCAGTCTATCCAACCGATGTACTTAGAGTTTATCGCCTGCAGGAATTATTCTTCTCTGAATTAAAAATCGTAAAATTAATACAGCTAGATAGAGACGAATTACAAAAGCGAGAATAATGGCTAAAGTTTGGTAGAATAGGTTACCATACCATATCACACTTATAAAACTCTAAATTGCCCGAGTCAAACGCGTACCGGCATTGCGTGGTTCGTCATGAGCCAAGGTCGAGTCGTCGAAATATAAGACTGGCTACTAAATAAAACTGACAGGGCCAACTAACCCAAGGCGGAATAGTGACAGTTCTTATCGATTGCTTATCGATGACAACTTTGTGGTCGCTTCTAGAAATAACTAAGACTAACAGTCTAGTCAATACTATTTGGACTTATGTTTTCACTCGTCAGGTAGAGACTTTATTAATTTGTCTTAGCGGTTATGTGAAGGATTACTACAGTTAGAATCCATTCTCTCCAGACGAGTACAGGGTAGGCAGAGTCCAATCGTTTTGTTGAGGCTATCCAGTTTCCAACGGCGGTGTTCCCTGTATGCTGGGGGTTCATGCTTGTACGCATACTGGCACTGAGTACTTCGCTCTTCGGGAACCGGATCTGGCATCCTTTCCGCTTTCTCTAGTGCTTTGGAGATTGAGATATGGGATAAAGCTCCTGGCCAAAGGCCTTTTGTTTCTAACAATTTCATATACGCATACGCATATTTGCTTGTCCATCCACAATTGTGGCAACACGAACTGGTCCCACCTCCTGCTATGAGAATCTGTGATACTTCCAGTCTTGCGAACCCTCTCTGTTCTTCTAGCAAGCCTGTTGATTCGTTAGTCAGCTATATGGCAAACAAGTCTTGGAGTACTTGCAGAATATCCTCCATGGCATAATAGATTCAACTTCGTCGGTGCGGAGGGCAAGATAAGAACCATCGTATTCAAGTACCAATGCTCTAGTGATCTCACTGAATGCTTGCGCATTACGGAAGAGATATGCCGAGGCAGTTAGAAGTATCAAATTGTAAGGTTCACTTCCGAAGGTTCGAAGCCAGGTTTCGCTTGCAAATTTCAGGGCATTCATGCAAAGATACTTGTCTGCGACCACAGCGATTGCGAGGACGTCGCTGGCGGCAAGGGTCTGAGGTACTTTCTCGTTCTGATGGTGTATGATGGAACAGACAATTTTCAGGGCAGTAGCGTTATCATCAGGCAGCGGTAACTCAAACGGCCCATGTTGATTGTGCATATTATGACCTTCTTTCCAGTCTGGTCCCAACATAACGGAGAATGGTTTCGAGGCGGCCATCAACAATATGGAACGAACACGGAGCTTTGTCTCTTCTGACCCAACGATAAGAACAAGATCGCCATCTGAAGCGATTTCGACAACTGTGTTCGGCTTGGTGCCTGTTGGATTCTCCATACTGATTTCCAATATCTTGTCGTTATTATGAGAAGGAGCTTTTTACGAGCAATACTTTGATTTTCATTGGTCTAGAGTACCCCGCATACCATGACGCTGCACTACGTCAACGATATTTGTCTCCCCAAAACCTGGATACTAATATTTCGATGTGGAAGGTTAACCAGACATGTACTAAACTTTATCTAACGAAGTGGACAAAAGGCCGGCTTTTTCGCAGTAAATCATCCTTTATGGGCTTGACTCCCTTGTTCTTTCACCAGGTGATATCTAGACCATTCAGCTACAGATCCGTCGACCAAGCGCACTGATAAAACCTCTTATATGGTACAAAAGATGAGACAACGTTTCAGATAACTGTCATGAAAACGTATCGTCCTGACCCGCTTGTACCAGTCGAGAACACTACAGAGCCATTTAACCTCATCGAACTGGCACCTCAAGATACAGCTACAGTAACATTCCCAGACTCTGTACCTACAATACTCACCTAGAGGAGGACGGTAGAGATTTCAAGAGTTGCTGCGGCTAAATCTGAGCGTAGCATATTTCGGCAGCTGAACTCATTGTTATCAGTTAGTCTGTAGATATAATACAGTAGTGTCATGTGCTGTAGCTTACTGGAGGATATCACTGTCACCGGCATCAGAGAGGGTTGAATTTGATTTGTTATATTGAAAGTCTGGTCCTGTGTTGGAAACCACGTCATCATGACAGAGATGGCCCGCATGCTTATGTTGTCAGCAACGCCATTGCAATTCTGGGTACCAATAAGCAGCCTTGATTCTGCGGGTAGGCATTGGTTATACCGATGTTTATTAATCACTATGGGATACGGCAGGCCTCCAAGCGGACTGCATGTTGAAGGTGAAGGAGATCAAACAATTTATAGTTTGAGCTATGTTTCTATGATGTATAGTATTTCTAGGACCAAATCCCCCCCACGCAAATGCCATCAAATGACTTTCCAGAGCTCGTAGTCAGCATTCCTCCCGGGGTCACTTGACTTACACTGAAAGTTGACCATCGTGTGCAAAATAACTATTTTCCACGGCAGCCTAGTAACTAATGACCAAATCAACTCTAGTAGAGTTGGCTTTATTGACCCACTTTGGACCTAGTAGGGTTGATTATTGCCAGGGTGTAGAGTTGATTTGACATTGTTTAATATACGAGAATAGTAGTGCCGATCGGAACAGGGGCTTACTATAGAACCCTGGCGACGCTTAGAGATTAGCACAGCACATAAATGGTCTTATCCCATGCATTTGCTTGAACATCCTCCCAGAACGACAGTACAAGCCATAAATAGTATATAACCAAGACACTGATCCTTGAGTCGCTTGGTTTTCGGAAATTCCTTGGAGCCGCGACTGGCTAACGCTCCAGACCCATGACGCAATGGATTCAAAATGATGGCCGAAGAACCCCGCTTTCGTATTACTTCAATTTGTTACGAGTATTACCTGTTAACACAACCTGTCTACATTCAGTTTTAAACTTGTTTTTCGAATTTCCAAACCTTGTATCACTCATTTTATGATAGGCATGCCAAAATATAAGGCCAACACCGTGTGGTGGGACAGCTCTTCTATGTACATCCGCTGCCCACACTGCGACAAGATCCATCGACATGGTTTTGATGGGAACTACCACGTCAAACATCGCCGCGTACCCCATTGCGAGTCCTGTGAGACTTACACGATTTGTTTCCCTTCCGATGGTCTCTATGAAATCGACAGGAGCAGGGGTTTGTACGTGCGTGCAGGAGCCGACCCCGCCGCGTACTTTGCGCAGTTCGAGCCTGCACCTAAGGTGGACGTAAGTGACCGACGCAAGTGGACTGAGGCACAGGAGGAAGCCGAGCTAGGCGGCCTCGACCTTGAACCTATTCGCGTGAACAGACTGAAATTAACTGTCTCCGAGATGATTACAGGTGGATTAGAGGCAGTTCGCTCCTATCTTGAAACATCTCAGGAGAAGGACATTTTTCTCCATGGCGTGCAGGCTTTCACTTATCGTCATCCCACTATTGACGAAGGTGATGCTAGTCAGAACATTCTCAAAGACGGCCCGGATGGAAACCACGAGACCACTCGAACAGAGAAAGAGAGAACCATAACGTCCGGGGAAACTGCACTACATATGGCTGCTTGTGAGATGTATCCAGAAATGGTCAAATTGCTCCTTGACTTTGGTGCTGATCCGAATGTGAGAACGGTTGACGGACGAACGCCGCTAATGGAAGCTGCGATCTGGGGACGCTTGGAAAATGTGAAGTGCTTGCTTTCCCACGGAGCTGATAAGTCCATTACATGCATGCGAGAAGGGAAATCGTTACGCGCTATCGACTTTGCTGCAGATACTTGGGAGAATAGCGAAGAACGATACGACCGATCTGGCGGCAAGGATCAGGTTTATAAGGAGGTGACGCACAAAAGAAATCAGGACCGTATGGCAATCGTTCGGGAGCTCTCTGATGAGGCTGGAGAGGTAGAAAGTCGGAACACAGAGACCTTTTCACATCTCAACGGGTTCGCCCTTGCAACCTTACGTGATGGGAGGAGTATCATTTCTTTACTTGTCAACTTTGACGTACCCAACAGACATAAGACCATTGGCATCCTCTTCAGAGGTGATACCATTGGCGGGCCTGGTTTTCCGCCCGTGGCTGCGATGAGTGGTTGGAAGCATCAGTCAGACCCGGAACTTAATGTTCAGATTGAGGGAAGAACATGGACAGATGAGGTCCTTCGCCTCTGTCGAATCGTTGGCCACCACCTACCTGCGGATGAAAAAGATCAAGGCAGACCCGGGCAGTTTAAGGCATGCCACGCAGAGAAGCAATTGACTGCTTACTTTGTAAGCAAACATGTATTTCTTCCCCAAGATTTGGCTGCGGATGACTTTGGAATGTCAAGCTTATCTCTTGATGCGTCGCAAAATGACTGCGAGCACCAAGATACGCTTAACGAGCTTCAAAAATTACAACCCCCTGAGAGACTTCAGAAAGGGATAATTCTTGCTTCTCGTGTGGTATGTCAGGACTGTAATGACTTTATCGAGAAAGTCAATATGGCGCTTGGATTAATGATAGAGTTTCGTGGAGTCAAGCAGTACTCTTGAAGTGGTGAGGATATAGCCAAACTCAAGCAAGAAACCTAGTACCGCAGGCCAAAATCAACTGTTGTACAATTAATTTAATTGACTCCACTTTATAAGGGACAGACTTGAATTTGTAAAATCCTAGTACTACAGTCCCAAATCAACTCAGTTGATTTGACTTTATCCTATATACAGGAAGGAGAGTGCTGATCGGAACAGAGGTTTGCCAGAAGTTTACTGCAGAACGCGACGCGTCCTGTTGCGTATAGTGCTATGGGGGTATAGCACAGCGTGGTTGATAAATATTTGTCGCATCCAATCCCGTAGGCAAATGCGATTTAGGGTCTTCGAGGCCGCCACCATTTTCCGTGCCAATTTCGGCATTGATCAATTTGTAGATATCTCATATATATTCTTAAATCCATCACGGCTAAGACAACTGGGTAGCTGTTTTGACAGCAGGCCGCCCAACGTCACGTAATTGCCAACGAATTCTTACAAATATCATTGTTCATTAGCAATCGATATAACAAGGCAGAGGTGATACTGAATCTTCAATAGGGGAGTTTTTGCTTACATAGTATCCTGTACAACTTAGCATGGCAGAGTCACTGCTGAATATTGTTTGTAATAGCGTGTATACTGGTAGATCCTGTTTGGAGGTGAAGGCAACATTCCTCCTAACCATCTTAGCTTTGTTCCTGCTGACTGTTGAATAAACTGCCATACAGGCGATGCCTGAGAAACAAATTTACATGATGTTCTAAGTCGAGCGCCGGTATAAATCGTCTTCCAGTCACGTTCTTGCTGTTCCTTTCCACCATCGGTTGAGTTCTTTATTAAACCACAAGAGCTCAGTCTCTTTGGACGTGATTTCGTCGTGAACGTCCGTTCTGAAACAGATTCCTATTCCTGTATTCTTTTTGCAGTCTACCTAACCGATGTTCTGAGAGTTTATCGCTTGCAGGGATTATGTTTCCCACCAATCAAGGAATCTTGAAATTAATACAACTACATAGAGATGAATTACAAGAACAAGATTAACGACTGCTCTTTATATGGTGCAGCGCTGAAGTGGTCTTTCAAAGAGTGAGGCCATCTTGATCACCTCCATTTACAAACCTATTCCCCAAGTATTGCTGTACATTCCATAATGAAACTCAGAGAACTCATGTGACTTGTTGTGAGGCTTGGAACTGGGTCGTGCGTGTCGATCCAGATTCAGAGCATCCGTGCATAGCGTCTGCAATGTGGCAGGTATCAACTTAGATGGAGATGAAATTGATCGTAGTCGTATATCATATTCGACTTTCACCATCAACCGACTCCATGGCATCGCTCTTGAAATCGCTATCATCCTCCACTCCAGGATCAAACCACCTGTGCAGAGCGAGAAGACAACAAAGTGCACCTCGTCTCCCCTCACCAGATTGAAGGTTGAACCACCTAGTTCCATGCATATGCACAAATGTGTCTTTTCCTGGATCAGATATAATATCCAGTTGTTCATTCAGTGTTGTCGCACTAAGATACTGAGCATAGTTGCTACCAAACTCATAACAAATAAATCAGATAAAAGTCCCAACGGAAGCAACGACAAATATCCTATACAACACAAATGTTAATCAGTAGTGGGCCCTTCAGAGTAATTTAATAGGGGGAGTACCCGTCTCCTAAGAGTTGTTAATTACTTCCCCATGTGATAACAGCCTCACCGAGATACTGCGCTAGATATTCGTTTAATAGAACAGGGACATGCTTGTTCTCCTTCTCATTGAACTCAATATCTTTGAAGACCCTCTTTGCTTCAAGCAAAGCTTGATAAGGATGTTCCACCTCCCAGAATCCATATCTTTTTCACATCTTGCATATTCCCCCATCATCTTCAGCTTTAATAGTAATGAGATTGCCAAGCCTGTATTCTGCCTTTCTGCGCTCAACTCTGGATCATACCTCCGTGTCGCACAAGTTATGTTGAAGCAGACATCAGAGAAGTGCGTGTTCTAAGAAACTTATCACAAGTCTTACAGTAACGTCTTCAGGTCTGGACCGCCGTGCGTCGTGTTCATCCTTGTCTATGTCCTCTCTCTCTAAGCCCATCTCGAACTCATATTCAGATAAGGAAGGTATTGTAGGCGAGGACGAGCCGTGAATTGTCATTGACGAGTTCTGGTATCCTTCTTTTTGCACCATTCTTCTCTCTCGCTGAGGATATTATCTTGGTTCAACATCTCGGTCATGCCGAATCGCCCGAGCAAGGTCTACCCAGAGCTGACCAAGTGGCAAGGTCAAGAGCTCACTATCGGATTTGGTTGTTATGCCATCCGGATTGGAACCCACGAGAGACTGGATAATTCTCTAGTCAAGGTTTTGATAAGCAAGCCTCGGATTGCAAAGCGAACATGACTCTTTATGATCATTAAGGCACGGCAATGTCTTCCATTCCAAAGGATGTACCAAGAGACGATAAGCGATAAGATGCCGAACATTCCACTTACTTGCAGAGCTGCGGAGCTCATCAGACTTGAGCTGCCAGAACACCCGCAACCCTCCATATGCATCGGAGATAGCTTGATAATCTTCGGGGGAGCGAGGAGTGTATGAATGGTTCGGCATAATCAAGTGATTCGTGACTATAGAGTTCGTAAGTTGAGATTTTTCCAGACTATGCATGCGGAGCCATGCTTGCAACTTTAATATATCGCAGCTATACTTACTGGACTGAGTATAGAAGAAAATATCAAAAGAGCCTAGTGCACCATACCAAAATCAATTCTACGTAGAATTCATTTGTTTTATGCCAAACAACTGAGGGTAGAATTGATTTTTACAGGGGAGTAGAATTTAATTTCTAGACCCACCTAACAGGGGGTAGGCTTCAATTACGCAGGGGTAGGCTTCATTTATGCTAGGGGTAGACTTGATTTAAACCAGGGTCAACAATTAAATTAATGACATGACGCGAAGTTGGTGAGCGGACGCGAATACGCGCAATCTACCGCGTATATTAACCAGCAATATCCTTTTAGATGGTTCATAGAGATTCTTCTCCTGAACCAAGATCGAGATATAGGGAGCATATAACCAATCGCCATATGTCAAGTTTCTTTCTGGTGGAGGCAATGGGCTCTATTAAGCAAACTCAATCATCCAACCCAATTCACCCATTTGTTATTCTTCCAGAATATCAACTTCTGGTATGCGAGTTATGCGGATTTGCAACCCTCCCCAACGAGGTCAACACGCATCTCAGGACAAAACACAAGGATGTTGCTCTGGAATGCCGGCATGGATTAGTAAAGCAGGTCAAAGCAATCCCAAATCTTCTCCAAGACCAGTCTAAGCTTCGACTACCACGCATACCGATTAAACCGATTTCTTGCCTTGCTGCACCGAGATTGGATGGGCTGAAGTGCCGGAAATGTGGCCGTATATTCCGGCAGTCCCAGAAGATGGGGCTCCATTGTATGGAGGAGCACCTGTGGAAAAACCCAAGAGGAAGAGGAAGGCCAATTTCAGGTCTGGAGGTATCTGCTGAATTACCATGGATCGAGGGCGTTGCCTGTCAACGATTCTTCCCCTCTCGGGAAGGCAGTAGATGGTTCGAGGTCCTTCGAGAAACTGGAAAATCGAGGAAGGGAGCAAGACTCGCAAAATCATCTCGGCCTGATTTGAGCAAAGACGTCCGAAGCCTGAACTGTGAGGCGCGCGCCCATCTAAGCAATGTATTAGAGCGAGAGGAGAATTATTTTGACCAGATGAATCAGCCACGCATGAGTGCCAAGGACTTGGGCAGCGATACTCTTGCATCTACCGGCCTATGGCCAGAGAGAACCCAATGGCGGGTCATCTTTGAGAACGCCCGACGTGATATCCTACGAGCAATGACGCGATTACCAGATCGACATTCATTGATGTCAGACTATGTTATGGGACAAGGAAGCCGGCAAGGAGATCCGTGTATTAGGAGCTCCTATGTGGATGAGCAGAAAATATCATGCACCATGAAGGCATTAGACTTGGTGATAGATCGCTGCGAGAACACAGTCCGTCACACAGGTCGCACCCTCTTATGCTGGCTTTCGAGTCCGAAGCTTCATGTCTATCGCGAAACTCCATTCTGTCTTGTGGCAGAGAAGAGCAGCGAAACTAGATATAGGGTGCTTCAGAAACGTTTTCTTGCATTCGTCATCCGACTTTATAGGACGACGAATGCTGTGCAAGGAGAAGTGGCGAACTTTCAGTTAAACACGACGCTTTCTGCGAGACTGGAACGTTTATGGAGTCATAAAGTTTGGAATATGTTCGATGTATCTCGGGGACTGTGGCCCGATCTTGGGAAGTACCTCTGTGTTGAAGAGACTTCTATGGCACTGCATGAGGGCCTGTCTAGTTCGACTGAGAACGAGGATGAGGAGAGAATAGGCAATAACGATGAGGATGATCTCGACCCAGAAGGGAAGGATGATGATGACGGCGATAGGGACTGGGATTCAGAAGATGACGAACTTGACCATGATGACTCTGCATATGGCAGTGATCAGGCCGAATTTAGCGAAGATGCCTATCCAGAACTACGAAATCAAGCGGGGGGAGAGCTCGATATTGCGGCATTCAGTAATTTCCTGGAGCTGCTCTATGAGGTTTGTCTTACTCTCTGTACGGAGACCTTCATTGCTGGGCAGCCCGGCTCCACGCTGCTAGTTTACTTCAGCGGCATTCTTGGTTTTTCTAAAGACTGTCAACACTTTTTGCTTGCACGACAGTACTGTCCACAACTATCTGGGCTCATTTATATGCAGCGCCTATTGCTTCTAGAACGCGCATTGCCATTGAGGCCATATCACACTATTGGCATCCCTCAACGGTCACATACACAGCAACTCGAAAGGTTAAACGAAATTCGAGCGGATCATATGGTCCTAGGTTCACAATCTCCACTTGCTGAGCTAGTCAGTCTTCGAAACTTTGGTCGTACTATAGCTCGCACTGAGCCACCGTCTATTCTTTTCCACTGGAGTGATGATGGGGAGACAGTTTCTAACGGATGCTTACAATTAACTATGGATAAATTTCGTGCACTTCCATTGTATTTCACTTCTCGCGCGGAAGAATTATGTGGCAGTCTCATGTATGGTCTCGAACCTGACATCGACTTAGCGTCAGTCAAGGATGACTTGGCGAATTCACAGAGCGGATACTGTTTTGTCAAGCATCCCGCGAACAGTCTTGAGTCGGCATATAAGGAATTACTGATCCGAGCCTATTCCTCCAGTAAGGGAGCCCTTGCCAGAGACGGCCACTGGAGGTGGCCTATCGTTTTGTCATACCTTAAGCAAGTCACCGAACTGGAGGAGATGCTTGCTGGCGGTCTCTATGTGGAAGGTGGTTCGTGTCC